>DWPQ01001549.1:0-12064 GCA_018251795.1 Perichares adela | reverse complement strand
TTGGCGGTGAATTCGAAAAAATGTAGAGCAGTTGATTACGCGGATTGATAATGATAAGATAACGCGGTTGCTACTAATAGATAACTCATTTACCATCCTATTTTAGACATGAAGATATTGTTTATTCATTGAATATCATGGATAATGAAATAAATCGAGGTGCGAATCAGGGAAGGAGTAACGAAAATCGTGAAGAAGATTTGCATTTGGACCGTGTGGTCGCCTCCTTACCAGAGATTGGGCCGTCTCCACCAGACGGTGGATACGGCTGGCTCATAGTATTCTCTGCTGCAATATATCAAATAACAGTGTCAACAGTGCTAAGTGTGTACGGATTAATCATATTGAAGGCCATCAGGGAAGAGGATCATGATGAAGAAGAAAAAATTAAAATATGGGACGTAGACTTAGCTTTGGTGCCAGTAATACTGATCGTTATACGACTTCTCCTCGAATCCTGGTGTCGAGCTGTGGTCAAGATATTCCATATGCCTCGCTTCGTTGCCTTGGCTGGGCTGTGCTTGTCTGTGGCCGGAGTTTTATTGTCAAGTTACTCTACAAGTTTGTATAGTAATGACCATATAGTGAGCATATTCGCGGGAATTCTACTAGGTGAGTTTGTCATACCATAACATAACTGTAATAGGTGTGCCTGTTTATATAGCTATATGCTATATTATGTAAATGTTTCGTACGAAACACTTGTCGTCTTTGTGTAGTGAAGGTCACAGATTTAAAGGTTTTCAATTGTTACTAAATACGTAAGCACGACTTTAGAACTAATTTAGAATATTTTAGCTCTAAATTCGCAGCTTGAAAATATTATTTAATAGCATTTTTCATTGGAGAAACAGTTTTTACCAAGAAATTAATCCTTAGTCATTAGGATAGTTTATTGGTTTATCTGTTTTGCTATTATAAAAACATTTGTTTGCAATATTATACACCAGGTACTTACAACATGGGAGTGGTGCAAGATACGAATTTATTAATGAATCATAGTCATTTAAAATTCTATTACAAGGAATTAAACAATTTAACAAAAATTTAAATGGTTAGACATATCAATAAATAAATCTCAATTTGTATAATAAAATGTACCTCAAGAAGGTGGCAACTGATAAGACATTAATGGAACATGATTTGGAATTAAAAAATAAATATTAAATAATTTTCTCAGATTATTATCACTACTTACGAACCCTTATGATTTTTTTTTATAAATATTGGGTTTCTTCGAATAGCATATAAAACTAAACCAATTCTTAGGTAACTTGGACCGTTCGAAACTGTGAAAGATTAGGTGACTAATTCGCTGTACCATAAGTCTGATTCAAAATCACTTTACAGGTACATCACCTTGACTTTTATTAACGTTATTTAGTTGTCTTTAATAACCGCGAAGCATGACTAACGAAAGTCTTTACCGAATTTCAGGGTCTGGCTGCGCGCTAACTGGACAGCAAACAGAGGTGATTGTCACGCATTACTTCCGGGAAAAACTTATCATAGCACAGAGTATAGTCCGAATGGCGCCATTTTTAGGAAACTGGTGGATTCCTCTTTTAATCGGATACCTCTGTACCATACACACGGGCGATATTGTCGTGATGATATACGGAGCCATCATCATGCAGAACTGCCTCTTCTTAGCAGCTTACTCGAGACCGGTTTACGTAGAGAAGGTCATCAGATCGACGTACAATATGATTCGTGCCGTAGAAGATGACGATGAAGTTATATTCTCCAACCAGAATCAGCCGAACGCTCCAGCACGAGCTCAAGAACCACCATCAACGGCGCCTGCACCAATAGTTCAAGACGACGATGTTACTGATGTAGTCGTATTTAAATCAAGGCAGAATGCCAGGGAAATTCTAGACCCAGAAGTAGAACGCAGGGAAACCAGGCCCGAAGCTAGATTTTCATCAGATTTTAGCTCCATGTTCGAAGCAACGCCTAACAGATTTTCTTCTGATTTCGGAACATTGGATATCGCAGGCTACGGTCGAGTGTCCGGATATCAGGAACTCGAAAATATAAACCGGGAAGCTCAAAACCCTCAGCCCTTGTACAGGGAAACTACGGTGAATTCTCAAGGGAATAACCTAGTGTTCGCCGCTGAGGTGACGCCGGGCACCGCGAGGAGGACGGCGTCGTTGAAAAAGAACTTCATCACGGTGGTGAACATGCTGATGGATGTAAACTTCTACCTGTACACACTGTTACATCTGTGTACTACGTTTTCTATATTCGTTCTAGCAGTCGTCTTTCCAGCGCTGGTCTGGGAACGGAATACGTCACTAAATATTTGGTCGGTGAGTAAGATAATTAATTATTAATTTTTAACGCTTATCTGGAACAAGGTACTAGATCATTGCAAAACATTATTGCGCGACTATTAATGCGCATTTGTATAAAACTTATTCCGATTGATCTATCACAAGTAGTCGACAAATTTACACATGAATAATTATGTGTTTGATGACTGAACTTGATCTACGTTAGTGTTAGTGTGGCATAGGGCTCCATCCGTCCCAAAATCCCGGATTCCCGGACAGAGCACTTTTTGTTGCAGAAGTTTCTACGGTTTTTTAACGTTTGTTATTGTAAGGGGGGTAATCCATGAGAGAATATGTTGCTACGGGCAGGCCAGCCTGGAATGCGTCCAACTAAGTAAAGAGACAACAAACTGGGCATACCATCTATCTCCCTTTTTTGCGGGTATTAGATAAAGACAAGTACGCTCTCATTTTCATTATATATCGATTAACTCCATGTTACTATTTGACGGTAGGTTTCAAAGACAGTAGCGTCGGGCCACGTGATCGCGATGTGTTTCATCTCCCTGTGCGTGGCTCTGGCCAGGAGCGTCAACAACCAGGCGCGGCTGTGTGCACTTTTCTGTGTGTTCGGCGCTATCGGCTTTTACGGTAAGTGCAGCGTTTCTTATGGACATGTTGCTGATGGCCCTAGCGGCCCTTACAGGTCAGCGCGGACGGAGGCGAGCTTGGAATGTTCAGCCACTGAACAACTTTAAGCGAGCGAAGAGCGAGCGGGCAGAGTAAGCGGTCACCGTTGTCCATGGACGTCCGTAATCCGTGACACCAAAAGCACAACTGAAACATTACCGATAAAGGAGCAGAAAATCCGCTTATTACTCTCCGACGCTCCAACACGTCGAGACATTTCACAACTGATTCTAAAACGGTGGTGAGCCAATTAAGGAGCCAGGCCGGAAGACCATTAAATGGTTGCGGTTTATTTATTTTATGCCAATTAAACGGGCCTTAATGTCCACTTTAACCAATCAACACACATTACAAAAATACGAGAAACACATAAATATAATAAAAATAAGTAAGAAAACAAAAATAAGTAAAACTATTACTTAATCCCACTATGTCCTCAGCCTAAAGGTTGTCTGGAAGACATAGCGATAACACCGCCTTTTGTACCATCTTTTGTTCAGCCCTTGTGTGTAAATGAATGTTCTATCTATCTATCTAAAATTCAATAAAAGTTATAAAAAAAAACAATCCAATCAAAAATTTATAAAAATGATGCGCAGACAAATCTAATTAAAAATAATGATAATGTGTAACAATTCCCAGGTATAACATTGTCTCAATCCGCCAACATGCTGATGGTGTGGTGTGTGTTCGCGGCGTTCGCGACCGGCGCGACCAGCATGCTCCAGCAGCCGCTGTACAACAGCAAGCTCAACGAGTTCGACACGACCGCCACGCTGACGTCGGCCAACACCCTGGTCGCCGCCGCCCTCATGGCGTGGTCGCTCGCCTACAACTACCAGTACAAGACGTGCTTCTTCATGGCCAGCTTACTGCAGACCGCCACGGCGTGCGTCTTCCTAGTAGCGTCCTTTAGAAGACGACGGTAGACGCAAAAGATTAGAGTACCCTCGATATTGTGCTCCGATATTTCGGATAACTTAACATTTTATTGTTTCTGATGGACATTTTGCTATTGACTCTAGCGGTCTTTACAGCTTCATGTGGACAGAAACTTAACATTAAAAATCATAATAATTTTCGAAACTGAAATGTGAAATATGAAAATAACCCCCATATCCTGGATCGGACATACTCCACCTAATGTCGGTTTTACTAAATTTTGAGTCTGTCAAAGACAACTTCACATGACACATTACATAGACAATTCGATATTGACCGCCATTTTTCTAAATGCATTGGGTCAAACATTCGTTTCCTGTTGAGAGTTTTATATAACCCATGCAGCGCCCCCTAGGGGATATACGTAGAACTAAATACATCATTCCATAAAAAAACTATAAACTCCTTTAAAACACTGTCCCGATTACAATGTGCATTCTCACAGATAAATTACATCAATCGAAGCGAACAGCCAAAAAATGGATCGCAGATAGTAGGCAAAAAGAAATAGCCATCATAGTTAGCCTAGATAGGTATTAAAATAAAAGACATAGAAGATAAGATATTAGGTTAAATCAGTGTTCGACTGACAGTATTGACATTTTAAGTGTTTTTCACACACAGGGTATGTTATTTATTATCGCTACATAGACGGATGAGGTACTGTTTGCACAGTAATGCAGCTGCAATATGAATGTCTGTAAATAATATGAACTAATTGTAGCGAACGAATGAATGTTGATAAGTTATAATAAAACACATAACTTTTAAGTTGATTGGTTTATTGCGAGATCGAATGCATTAACACAAAAAAAGAAAATGTGCAAGCATCGTGAAATTATATCAACAACTAAAACATAACATGGCTAATAAAGCGTCCTATATATTATAATATATTTATATGAGTATACATTACATTTATTTCATTGAAAAGGAAAATCTTTAATAAATTCTAATAGAACGTTTCACAAAATTAAGTCGTGTAAAGTAGTAACACTGAAAAAACATTATTTTGAAAACATAAAACATAGTTAAATAATTTAACATAATTATATGTATAGACTGTTAAGTGCATATTAATATTATTTATTCGGAATATACATGCTTGCTCGAAAACACAGTTATAACTCAAAAAGTGCATAAAACTGATTACTTATCACACTTTCGTAATTAACATAATTACGAAGTTAATGAAAAAACTAAACAATGCAAATATTATATTGAGTTTAAATATGTACAAGTGTAAACAAGTTACCTAATTATTCTGGAATTATATATCTGTTAGTCACTTGTCTGAAAAAATAATATTTTGAGATAATACCCTGTTGACGTAAGTGACAAATTAAAATATTCCAACTTAGTAATGTTGACTTTTCAATTACAAGTTACTTTAACATTAGATACTTATTATTTTTACTAAAAATGTAATTATTAACATTGACACCGTGTGAGATAAAATAAATGTTACAATTTTGATTAATTTATATAATTTAAGATTTGATTAAAATATTTTTTGTATTTAATAAGTGTCATTCATTTCTACTTCCACCCTAATTCTACCCTCCATTTTGTATATGTAAAGATATTTAAGTGCAAATTTAACTGTATAGTGACTGCAGTGTCTCAAGTGTGATTAATTCCTAAAGTGACTTATTAGTTACAAACACTTCCACACTGTAATAAATGTTGCTAGCTGGTGGTGCATTGAATCGGTATGTGGTCACTATAGGTCACAGACAATTACCTAAACATCACCCTCTTGAATAGGTATTCCAAAGAGCAGATACCTTCGAACTAAGGAAGCAAGCCTACTTGTAGAAGTTGCCCATAGGAAAAAAAGCACTCGGATTTCCAAAAATAATTACACAATAAAATTTGTATAGCATAAGTATAAATAATCTGTACAAATATATACGTACATAAACTAAGGCAATAGGAATGTATTGCATATAAGCATTTCACATGCTAACTGGATAAATAATACTCAGTCCCATTCTCCTACTTTATAGCGGGCCGGTACTGCGATCATCAGATAAAATTTAACGCTCTCATAAAGTATAATACGGCGAAATGAAGAATGCCGTTTATCAATGCTTTTTATTACATAAATTAGGAGTACTTCTCTTTACTACAGGAATTCTATTCATTACGTTGACTGATTAATGAATAGAATTACTTAGATGATCGAATGATTTGTAATATAATATATTCAATTTAAACTTTTTATTGGTCGCCTGATTCAATGGAACGGACAAAAAATCTTTTTTTGGCACGATAACAAAGCTTTAATTTTTGTTTTAGTTATATTATACGTTACTTAACAATTAAATATTATCTGAAGACTGACAATCAGGCCTAAGCGAAAGCTAAAACTACCACCTCTTTAACATAATAAAAACTCATGTTCAAAACGGTTATAGCGATCGAGTTATAACTAATGAGTTATAAGCTATACTATATATAAGCTGTAACAAAAATCTAACTTCAGTAAATAAAATTCGCAGGAACCCTTACAATGGCTTACATTTACGCTAATAAATGTTTAATCTGTACAGAATCAAGCGGGATACGATCTTAACTGATAGATAGTCTGATCTTATCATTTTACATATTAAAATTATCAAATTCATACACCACTATACCTACTTTTGAATTTAGAAAATAGAACGCAATAATGTTGCTTTTGAAATACTTTTGAAACTCGAACACCAGTCTTTTAGCCGATTTATATTTGTGTAATGCAATCCCCAATGTCAAAAATTCCGTGATATTTTACAATGATCCAAAGTCTGTTATTCAATAGTTTAAGTAGATTTTACTATACAGACAAAATCATTTACACCGTCTATTCAAATACATTTATTTACATCACAAACAGTTAGCTTAGCAAATCCATCATTTCACTATTACTTAGCTTTTTGATATTATTATTGTTATTGCTACTAGTATTTTGATTCTGATTCTGACTCGGTAAAAGAGATTCAAATGCGGACCAGTCCTGTTTCATACTAGTTTGATTGCTCTGCTTCGTCGCCCATTTGTTATTGAAATTCCCGCTGGACCCCTGTAAATTCCCGCTGGCGGCCTGGTAGGTTCCGCCCGCGTTGCTCCAGCCCGTACTGGGCGGCAGTGCCAGCTGGGTGTCGAAGCCCATCATGGGCGATTGATACCCGAAAGCAGAATTGGAGTTCCCCATGGAATTATTTGTTGCTACGCCCGTATTAGATCCGCTCGTGCTGTTAAAACTGGATGAAGGTACGGTCTGCGCGGTCGGACTGGTGACGGATGGATATGTTTTTAGAGACAGCTGGTTCAGATTGGATTGTAGCAGCGAACTCGTGAGGTCCATCGGCTTGGATGGCTGCGGAGGTGGGATGGGGGGCGCTATGGCCGTGGGAGCCGACTGCCGCGAGAATTTACGCGCCGTCTCTTGCTGCTGCGCCAACCTAGAAAATAATATCACAATCTCGTTACGTTCGTGAATTCCTGTAATGTTCTAATTTTTTTATGTTAATAGCCGGCAAACGAGTATGGGACCTCGACAAAAATCTTAGCGGTTAGCGTTCACGCCACACGACATCTTGACCTTTGTCAACACTGACCTCTGTTTATCCTCGATGGTGAGCGAGCCGTCGACAGGCCCGTGGTGCTCCTTCTCCGGTGACTTGGTGGTGCCGCTGAACCCGAACGTGTCCAGACCGAGTCCAGAGAACATTTTGTCGACATCCGTCTGCGGCGCGCCCGCCGGGACCAGCGTGTCCGATGTCAGCGCTTGTTCCATCACTCTGCTGAGAGAAAATATTTTTAATAATGAAAGAAAAAAATATATTTTATTTCGTCGCATCTTACACGTTTTAAATCTAAAAGTAAAAACAGTGGTTACTGCGGCCTATACGGTCCTCACTCTAGTTGTGCTACGCCAATAAGGTGTAGCTACTGATGTTCTGTGAGAACTTTATTTTAATCTACTTTCGTACAGTTTCTCTTATTACTATTTTAGGAGTGAAGAGTTCCCGAGTTTATCAGTACATTGGCTTCATTCACCCTTGAGATTATAAAGAACTTTCTGGACCTTTCATAAAAACGAATATTCAAATTAATATTATATATACTCCTGTTCTAATTTATATTTATTTACATATCTCCAAGCAATGGTTGCCCGCGGAAGAACTCGCTGTATTAGTGATAAGTCCGGAAATTGTATTCCAGCTGATATACATAATGTTAGCCACAGTGGTGTCTAAAACAATTCTGTCAAGTTCTACTAAGAGATTAATTAATCCAGCTTTAACTCCTTTTTTGTATTTTATTCACTTATTTAATCTCCGAAACGGCTGAACCTAAAATGACGGACCTTTCACCCTGACGGTTGTAACGGTAATTCTGACGGTACTCACTTGGACTCATTCTGTATAGAGTTGAGCTGCTCCAGCTTGGCCCTGTGCTCACTCTCCACCTTGGATATCATCTGTTTGACGAGCGATATGAGCGCGTTGAACTGATTCAACGTGAGTCCGTTCTCCACACACAGAGGGATCAGGAACGGCAGTACCTTAGTCGCCATCACCTCCTTGGTGATACCCAGCTTCTTGTGACTAAGCGCTAACTTGTAGATACCTGGAACGTAATATTACCACGGCATCATAACTTCGATGCTCTCAATTGACGTGAGCTGTGCAATATCGATGCAAATTGTTGTGTTGTTTTAATATGCGTATTTTTTATGAGGATTACCGACAAACGGCAACTTTTTCGTAGAGATAGTGTGGTCAGGTTTTAATGCTACATGTACTACTATTAGTGCATTAATTTATATGTGAATTAAATATGATTTATTTTACTTTGATAAAATAATCTTGAGGAAACCTGCATATCTAAGAAAGAGTCCTCCTTCATGTCGAATATGCCACTTGGTCACCACTTAAAGAGAACTCTCACATATGCAAATTTTCTCACGATCTTTCCTTCACTTAAACCCGTGGTATATTTACCATACCTTTTCTACGTAAAAGTTACGTTTATTAGATATTATATATACGATCTTACCTAAAATCCCCATCAACACGGCCGGTTCTCTCGATGGTATCTGTGGCAGGAACGGTATGATCTCATCTAAGACCAGCCACTTGTCCAAATGCTCGAGCAGCTTCCCCAGACACAGCAGGCAGTTCACTCGGACCGATATATAATTAGTACCTAAGCACAACTTCTTTATCCTCGGCAAAAGGGCATTCTTCATTGCAGGATAATCTATCAAAGACGCGAATGTTGGCAACACTGACAGGCAAAGCTCTTGAATCTGCTGCGCGTCGGATTCTAGCGCCCGGTACAACATTGGCAAAATATCACTCTTCACTTCCTCTCCAGGAGTCAACTTCAACAGCAGTTCCATCTTTTGCATGAAAATCAGCAGTATCTGTATGGGCTCTTGGATCAGCATCACCGGTTTAAGGACAGGTAAGATGTACTTCACGTATTCTTCTTTAGAAGAATTTTCTGCAACCAGCAGAACGTTTGGCAAAACGAAAGGGACCATCGGTGGATTCACAAACTCTTTAGTCAGACAAGGCAAGATCCGGTATATGCAAATCCGGTGAGGCATCTTCTGGATAATTTGTGGAAGACCCTTGTAAAATTGAGACTTTTGTAAATTATCCCATTGGAATAGCGAGTCTAGATAATTAAGTGTTTTTACGCCGATATCCTCGAAGTATGGAATCTGAAATATGGTATATGTTCTTTTAAACTGTCTTCCTTTAAAATAATCCACAAAAAATCAACTGGTCCACCTAATTGTCTCAAGAAAATCAGACATGACAAATAAGACATTCCGACTCTGGCTTCACTAACAGTTGGTTGCCTTAACTGATATCCATTCAGGAAAAATGTACAGCATTACTACCAAGTTAAGTTTTAAGTGATCAATTTACTTTAAGTTAGGAAGACCACATGCCCAAGTTATACAGACATATAAAATAATAAAGGTCATGAAATAACTTGTGTTTTGCCCAAAAGGTACAAATTCCGCAGAAGCAATAATATAGCAATTGCTTTGTTTATTTAAATGGTAATTAAATTTATGAGCTGCAAACAATAACTACAAACTAATATGAAATCAACTGTATTTTCATTTTGTGCATGATATAAAAGTTGAACAAATTTACACCTACCTTTAAAAATTGATGAGGATCGGGTCTTAACTCAGGTGTAACATTTAACATTAACTTAACATACTCTCTCAACCCATCAGTCACACATAACAATCGAGACTGAGGTAGATTCCGTATCTCATTTGCAAATCGCTTGAATTTTGAATAGTCAGCGCCAATATTACCAAGAGTCTGATGTCCAGTACTGTGTAAAGCGTAAATAAGCATGCCCAAGGAGTAAATGTCACTGGCTTGAGAATGTGAGGCTGTTAGCACATATTCTGGTGCAAGGTAGTCCAAAGACGGCTGCGTTAAAGCTGGCATAGCTTGACAGTATTCATTGAATGGCCAGAATGTAGCCGTACCTGGAGAACTCTGGTTCGCAATACAAAAGTCAAAGCCAAATATCTTCCAAGCACCTTGCTGGTTCACCACAATTGACTCTGGGCAAATATTATGATGAAGTAGTTTAACATCATTATGTAGGAATGCTAACCCTTCAGCGATCTGCATCAAGCCATATTTAATTTCAACTTCATACAGTTTATAATTGTGTAGATGTTTTGGAATGGGTTGTGGCATGTTCTCGGTGTTACCCAAAATATTAGCAAGGCTTGCGAAAACTGGTTCAGTAGCAAAAGCTAAACTTTCTCTGCTCTCTTCGAGGCTATGTTGGACAGTCAGTATTTGGGGATGCCGTAGTTTTGTGAGCTGTGTTATTCCTCGTTTTAGTATATCCAACATAATATCTCTGTCTGCCCTCGACCATCTGTCCAATTGCTTCTTTTCAAATACAAATATTGAGGCCTCTTGCTTTGTAGACTTTTTGTATCCTTTGTAAACTTTCCATAATAAGCCTGGAAAGAAATGTGCACATTATCTCCAAGGCTCCATAACCATGAAAATACCCCAATTATTATGTATGTGATCTGGCATACACCTGTATTATATGCTGATGATACCTCCTTAGGGTCTAAAGTAGGTAGAGGAAAACAATATATTATTATATTTTAATCAGAGTGGCACCAGTTAGGGGAGGCCTATGTCCAACAGTGGATGATTAAAGGCTGATGGGTGGATGGATAGTCATACAGATTCAGAAGTAAAATATTGACTTAAATGTACTTAACAAACTTACTAAACTTGAATGAACTTACTGTAACAACGCAAAAAGCAATTTAACTCAAATTGTTATGCATAAGGAAAATATTAGCTAAGCAAATATAAGCAAGCTCTTTAACTACAATTAATGTAATTACAAAGCTTGCAAACTTTATTCACAAATAAGAAATAAAATGGAATAATTGAACATAAATAGAATAAATTTATAGACAGTTCAAAAGTCAAACTACTCCATCATTTCATCATGCACTATGACTAATCCTTGGAATAGATTTGGCAAAAACATCTTAGATTAAGTTACAAATTTAATACAGCTTTACCAGTGGTAGGTCCTGCTACTTGTTAAAATTAAATTTTTAGTGCTGTTATTACCTACTTTATACCTACCTCACTATTCTTATTTAAAATATTAAACTGACACCGACGTAGTACAGTAAAACGTTGTGAGGCGGATAGAGTTGACTCCCTAAGCATGTAGCTTCTTGATCTTATAGGTACATTCTAATCAGATTTTTCTTATAAATAAAAGAATGAATATTGGATCTTATTCCCAAGAAAAAGAAACCACACTCTAAGATTTAATGCAGGTAAAAAATTTGATACCTGGACCAGCGCTGGCGATGTATTGAGTTGCTTCGAACTCTCTCGTAACCGGATTCCCAGGCAACACACCAGATAACTGTGACACAGTGTTGCTAACGGATGAGTAAAACTTGTTGAAAACTTCCATTTTACTAAACTATACTAATTTTTTTTAGTATTACGAGAAAGAAAATCATCACAAAAGGATAATCACAAGATACAAGAAAGACCGTTCTATTGAGAATTATATGACAGAATAGGCACTGACGGCTCAACATATTGACTTACCATCAATAC
>DWPQ01001548.1:0-12068 GCA_018251795.1 Perichares adela | reverse complement strand
CATTCTGCAGGCAGGCTTCGATTGTTTGCTACACTGTTTTCTTACATTTTATTTTGGACCGTCGGAGAGATAATTTCAGTTTGTGTTATTTTTGTTAACTTAACGAAATCAATTTTTGTATTTGTGCTTCTTCGCGCATTAGTTAAAAGCAACCAGGTCGTTTTGTTAAATCTTAATTGAAAAAAATAAAATAAAGCTCGCGACGTGAATCTCGTAAATATATTCATGTTACCGAAAACACCGTGGGTGCCGCCGTGGTACAGTGCAATACAATAGCACAAATGCCCGTCGTCGGCGGGAAGATATCGATGTGCGTAGCGGGCCGGGGTTGCGTCGGGTGGGACTATGTTGTTTCTCAGTGCCTTAGCTTTCGGTGTGATGACCGGCCTGCAGAACGTGACGGAGGTCCCAAGCAGTGACGTCACGAGCACTGCAGTGGAGGGTGAGATGGTGCTGGGCACGACCAAGCTGCCGGGGCCGGTGGCGGGAGACTTCGTGAACGTGACACTGCACGAGCGACCCTCAATGTGGGATATGTACTTGAACCACTGCCCCAAGTGGCGGCCGGTCAACCACATATTCTTCCAAGTGGCGAACGTTTTCTTCCTGCTTTCGTTCCTCGCGCCCCATACAAGCAGCGGGCTTATCTGGCTCCGAGTGGCGCTGATCCTCGGCTGCGCCTTCTCAGGCATGTGGGCGTGGAGCATCGAGTGCTATCTTGATGCCGTGTTGTGGAACTGTGCATTCATAGTTATAAACTTTATATACTTTTCAATACAGTTCTATCTGATGAGGCCCATCAAGTTTCATAAGGATATTGAAGAGGTAAGTGTATAATTGTTTACTTGTAAATATTCCCTGGTTTATTTTTAATGGTGTTCATCACAAGACACAGAAATTCATACACAACTGATATTATTTATACTTTATGCATGTTAATGAATCTTTCAAAATAAAATTAAGTAACATAAATTAACTTTTTTCTACTGTTGGAAAGTTTCCAAAATCATTAACAAATGTGACCCTATTTTATAATGCATCAATAACCATTAAAAGCAGACATAATTGGCTTAACTATGGGTATTGTGTGTACCATGTGTATTGTGTATTGTGTGTGTGTTTTAAATTTTAATATTTTATCTCTCATCAATATTAGAATTGCATGACATTTAATTCTGATTTTTTCATTCCTTATCACTATATAAATGTTGTACAATCACACTTGATATGTGTAAATATATCAAGGAAGCAATTCTGCTCAACCACAAACAGCCTTGGTGTATTGCATTGTGATATAAGGCCAGTTGACTTATATAATCGCTAATATGTTCATGTGAACATTCTTTCAATATTAAGTGGTAGTAGTAATCTTGTGTAATACTCAAAAGTATTTGAATGGTTTTAGTAAAACAAAATGTCTGTGAAAAGGACTTCTTCATTAATCTGTTATTCTAAGCTCTCCTACTTGAGTACCCTACTAAACAATGGATTAGATTATGGCACCATTACTGATGGAGGTTTTTGGGTTGTATGCCATTTGGTTGAAACCCAGAAGTATTTAGTTATGGTGGTAAGGATTTTTTCCTACCTGAATTCCTTAGGTTGTTTACAACCCTTTAAAGATTTACTAGAGTAATTGGATAAAGCCTGTTTACAACAGAGCTGTTTTCACACCTGATGATTTGATGAAACAAGTAGTTCAAATAACCTTTAAAGGATCTTGGAAATAGTTTTACAAATGAGCTTTAGACTTAACTTTAAAGTTAATCCTTTTGTCTATCATATCTCAGTGACAAGCATCTAATAGCATTGTAATTCTTGATTTGGAAGAAAATGCTGTACATTGTATTTCATAGTCAATGGGAAATGTAAAACTTCAAATGGTTAAGAATATAGAATGTTATTAGTTTTGTTTACTGGTTTCTTTAGTGTACCAACTAAAAGTTCATTGGTCTGAACTGCTCATGATAAATTTATTTGTGAATAACATGTAAATAGGTTCCCCTGGGGGAATATTTCACTTAAAGCACACATTTCACAAACGCTTCCATGAGGCATGGTTGAAACAACTTCATGTTTAAGCAGGACAAAGGAAAGATATTAATATTTGAGGAAATATATGATTAGACTATAGATCAGTTGTTATTTAGAAGTGGTTATAATTTTTTGTACATCACTTCATAAATCAAGTGTAGCCCATTGTCATAAATGGGGGCATGGCATTTTGTTAAAAGTCAAGTTAATCAATATTATCAAACCCAATTTCACTTCAGTTTGCGTTAGGCACTGTGCCAACTTACATTGAAATCAGTTTAATTTTGGACTGTGGGGAGAATACTTTTTTAGGCAAAACAATCAGGTTATAATTAGATTTGAACAATCAATTTTGTCAGGACAGAGAATACAGTTTAATTTTATGCATTGGGCCATTGCTTCTACTATTCGTTAGCATCAATAATGTCCACTACACATTGCGGTAGGTGTCCTGGGTGTCTTGACGTCGTACTATGCGGTAGTAGGGTCTGTTTGCCTGGCATCTTTCTTTGGCTTCCTACCCTCTTTTTACAATTAATCGTGAGTTACGTGGTTTACGTGTTTCCGTTGCTATGTCGAAAAACGCGTAATATCAAGCCTACCTGCTTAATTTTTCGCCGGTAACATATCGGTGATGCCGTCGATTTTGTATATGACGAAGACTAGTTTCCGTTAGAACATCAATCCAACAACGTTTTACTTGTGGCTAGTGTATGTACATACTTATGGCTAGTCTTACTAAAGACTAATTAAGTTATAAACAATAGGAAGCTTTATGACAAAAATAGTAATTTTCATGATATTTTGTTCATTCTTTCATTTTGTCGTATTTGATGTATAACCACTTCCAAATAAATCCTACAGTAAAAATGTCTTTCTGATACGTAAACAACACATGATTTTCGTAAAATATGATGTGTAAATATTTATATAGATTGGTATGTTAACTACAAGATTATCATTGAATTTAGTATTACAGCTGCCAATATACTACAGGTATCAGTAAAGTTATCCATCGGTCATTAAACAGTGCTGTTGAAATAATCTGTACCGCGAATGAAACCATGAAATGCCATCATTATCATGTTATCAAAAGCAATAACACTTATCAGATAATGTCTGTCTAATTTCTAATCTCATTCCAAGTTCGAGGAAACGTGAGGATATAGGTACATACATTCATTTAAATTATTTCTGTGATTCATGTATAAAAGCTAGAATCAAGTAACCTACCTACGTATACAGTTTCGGGAGTATCACGCAATTAAATTTTTATCAAACATAATAATGTCAAAATTTCTGTAACTGTTAAAAAAAGTATTTAATAAAGAAATTAAAAATGTTATTGTCAATAAAGTAAAAAGCTGTGCTTAATCACTAATTGGCTACCCAAATGTGTCTAACGGAGGCGTTAATCAAATGTCGTATGGATCTATTCATGTCATAACACTATAAGATCAGTCCATCCAGCGTTAGAAGTTCCATTTACTGTGGTCTCCTCGTGGGCCCTTTCAATCCAACGACGTCCCACAGTTTTAGGTCATCATGATTACTTTGCGTGCGTGTTAGATATTAATTATCACTTGCTATGAAAAACATCGTGTTGATGAAAAAGATCTTTATAATGTTCTCTAAGGTGTGTGAAGTCTGCCAATGTATATCTTTGAACCCTCTTATAGTGCGAGGAAAGTCTTGTAGTGGGACGATAAGGGGTCGTCATGATTTAAAAAATGAAAAAGTAAAGATAAGTAAGTATTCATTGGTTATTCAAAACTGATATCAGAAGATTATGTTTGGGTGTAAATGTTGGCGCAGGAATTAATGAGTTATCTGTGGTAACCACACAGCTACGTCATCTGCGTAAATCTTCAGCCCCCGTTGACGCATAGGCGCCCTTGAATTTGCAGTACAGACGATACGTAATGTTGTGAAAATATGAAAATTCTAATGTAAGGTAGTTTTATAATTACCATGCCTTTGATGTATACAAACATGTTTATAATCCATAAATATTAATCGACGAAGAGAAAATGTTGTGCCGCTTTTTAAGCCCGTGACATGGATAGGATAGATACAAGAATGATATATGTTTCGTTCATTTATTGGCTGTGTGGAAAGTCAAAAATTAATTTCGTTCACTCTCTCAACGTTGCGACCCGTTCCATTCAGGTTAGACACTTTGTAATGCTTTATATACATTTAAAAGATGTGCTGAGGAGTTTCTTTCGCCGTTCTTCTCCTCAATGACAAAGCACCTTACCGAAACGGTAGTAGAAGCAAAATATGACGTGCTTGATACTCCTATATCAAGAATACCTATATGAATAAATTATTTTGAATTTGAATTTGATTGTTCTATAAACATTACTTAGAAATATTTCCTAATATTTCTTTCCAAACGGGATGATGAAATTCTCAAGAACTTTATAAAGGGCTTCTAAGAATTAATTTAATGTCTTACATATAATAAGGGTGTAATGTTATTTGCTTTTTCTCTTATTAAAATGTTCTGGTCTCAATCCACGAGCAGCCCTTTGCAAGGACTCCACTCGAACATACTCTTAAACGCTCTCCAGTGAGCATTGATGTAGAGGGTAGTGGCCAACCCAAGTATTGGAAGTGACAGGGTGACAAGGTCACAGGCTAAATAGACCTCCGAAGCGTAGTATAAAAAAGAGCATTTTTTTATGGAAACGAATATACCATGCAATCTTATGTTTAATTTAAAAAAGTTATTTTGTGCATTTGTTTGCCCTTTGTTTTCTCTTTTATGAGGTGACATCAATAAATAAGACAATGGATTAACTGGTACAGGACAGAGTTATATTTATTCGATTTCGTAATAAACATTGGAATTAAATACAGTTAACGAATAATTACTTGGTTCCATTGTGAGCTATAATGAACGAGTAGGAGACGTAAAAATTAAGTAACAGCGAAAGAGGCCGCAAATGAATCATATTGGTTTCGAAAGGCAGTAGGCTGGGGACAGACAGCCGGTGTACACTGGAGGCCTAATGATAATTTAGTGCAAGTTATAGGCGATTAGAGTCAAAAGAACATTAGAGTCACGTAATGACAGGTGTCTACCGTCGCAAATACACTTATTTAACAGGTATTGCGGATACGATGTCAATTGAGACGGAAGCTGAGGATTTACAAAATGTACAATACAATAATTTAATTACTTATTGGTCAACAACGTGTACGTGCCTTTTGTTTATATGGATAGCCATCGACGGCCACTTACCATTAGGCGGCTAGTCAACTGGGTTTGTCTCGCATCTAGTATAACCTGCAAATCTTTTAAATACCTTTTTTCTGTATTTAAGATAACAGTAGGAGAACTGGCTAGTAAACTATCTTTTTTGATACAGTCCAATAGTTAGAACTGCCGAACGGATTTACAGATTGAGCAACATTCTGTTGTGTCGATGGCTTAGTAAAGTTTTGTTAAAATATCAGGTTGCGCTGTGGTCAAAATATTAACAAATTATGTATTTATAATACCCAAGTGATTTATATTAACTCACAGTTACGCTTGAGTTAATTCAGTTTTAATCACTTTAATTCAATTACTGCTGAAACAGTAAATTAAAAACAAAATCGCTACCGCTCGTGATTCGGCACAAGCCGTAGAACGTTGCATTCGAGCTTATTGCCTAACTTCGGCGTCAAATAATATTATTTGTACGTTACCGACGTTAGAGTTAGAGCCCCTAATTGTTTCCTGCTGGCTTCGGCCTCCAGTGTAACCTGAAATAGTTTTGCATATTTGGTATTTCTTCAACAACTAACTATTCTACTAGTAGTTAATAGTTATTACCGTGTTGACTAATTTGGTTGTAGTTCATGGCAGTGGAATTTTATTACTGTTTTATTTATTAGAAACAAAACGGGCCAGTTATGTGGTCTACTCTCGAAGTAACCAGGAGACAGTTAGGTAAGTTAGGTTAGTTAAGTAGTCAGGAGGAGAACTTAGGCTCAAAGGTGAAAGGAGCCAAAGCTTTAAATTAGCTAATATTCGTTATTAGGTCAAATAACTATGTATATAACTAGCTAACCCGACAAATGTCGTGTCGCTCGCTGAACGACGCGATGAATATCAAATGTTTGACAGATTGGAATAGTTTCTAAGGGAAAAAATTTTTTTTTTCTATATTCCTCGAACTTTTTCATATTTACTCGCCTTTTTAAAATCCCCTGGGCTTTCATAAATAATTCAAAACCATAATTTACCAATTCAGTCCAGCCGTTCTCGAGTTTTAGCGAGACTAACGAACAGCAATTCATTTCTATATATATAGAAGAAGTAGATTTTTAATCCATTATTGATAGACTGGCAGATAGATACCCGTGATTCTTTTTTCTTCGGATGTTCGGTATCATCAAGGTAATAAAAGTATCAATAAAAGATACGAACATAATTTTAATTTTATTGGCCAGTATGATGCAATAAGCGCCAAAATAAAAGTTTTTTGCATCTTTGGTAGACTGGTGAGAGACGGTTGTTTTACGGATGTTAGGACTTTCAGGTGAATTTACGGTCTGCGCATCTGCAGTATTCGCCCTAAGTTGGCGCACTTAGCAGTTGTTAGTTTCACGGTTTAGAAAGCGCCAACTTTGCATATTCACGTAGGTACTTAGCATTTAAAGAATTTTGCATTGGGTACGTTTATAACGAAGTTGTAAATCTATAAAGGTACCTATTTTTTGGTGAATTTGTATAATTGTAAACCTCCACGTATTATGTCGTGACATTGATGATGGCATAATTGACTGTGTTGGTATAAGGAGCGATAACCTAAAGGTTTAAGCGTTGGCCTTCCATATACGGGGCTCGGGTTTGAGTCCTGTATGCGCCTCCAATTGTTCAGATATTATCATTTGCATCGGTAAGGGAAAACATCATGAAGGTCGCCATAATGTTGAAGGTGTGTGAAAACTAAGGCTAGGGGTAGAAAACTATTGTCATCTATTAACATTATTAAATTAACCATTTTAAATAGCAGTATTAACCAAGAAAGAAATGGTAGACATATTTCTTGGAAAATTAATGTAATTTTACTAGCTGACCCCACCTACACACATCCTTTTGCCATATTATTATATTTTGGTATTAAAGATTGGGGGTTGGTGATAGAAGGGTGTATCAGGGCTGTATATATTTTTTGATGCCATATCTTTAAAAAATTTAATTTGACCTAGTAATTCAAAGTTTTTTTCTCGGGAAGGACCACCCCTATCACTTAGGGGTGTGAAGAAAAGATTAGAACTTATTCTCAGGCCTACCAAATAATTAAAATTTCATAAGTCATTTCGACACGAGAATTTTATATATTAAGAAAAAACGATAGACGCGCGTATTCTGTTCTGGGAATATCTACCTTTATAACGGCATCCGTTGTCTTGAGGGCCGGATTCGTCATTTCTCTGCCTCCGGTGCAAGTAATTTCCTGCGGAGAACAGCCTTAAGAACAACAGTTGTTGTAAATCCGGCAGACTTGAATTGCACTCACGCTCGGCTTCGAGGCAGAAGGCTTATCTGTAATCTCTTTGACGTATTGCAGGTATTCCTTGTAAAAAGAACGACTGGATGTGCTTATCAACTGTATTGATCATGATTTTATCTATACTAATATTATAAATGCGAAAGTAACTCTGTCTGTCTGTCTGACTTGACCACGGCCAAACCGCTGAACCGATTGTGATGAAATTTAATATAGAGATACTTGAAAGTTTTGGGATGAAAATAAGCTAGTTGTTTACCACTTTTTCCAGAAATTTCATTGTTTTGCGAAATACATGAAAACAATGTTCTACAAAAACATTGTTCGGGTTCAATCGCTGGTTTTCCGGGCAGTACAAAGTCTGCCGGTTCCACTAGTCCTTCAAGATACGCTTCATAATTTTATGGAAAAATAGAAAAAAACAATCTCATAACAAATTATCGCAATTTACTAACTTACGTAATTCTTTTTTTATTTAATGCGGATTAGTTTCGATTTGGTCCCACAAAAATTTGATTCATGTAGCCCCCAATAGTTATTATTTTATGAGCATTTTTTTATTTTTCGTTCCCGTTTATCGAGATTTATATTTATTAAGGCGCGCAGCACCTTTTGTAGGTCTAACTATAGATAATTGACAATGCAGGAATAAACGAAAAAGTATTAAATAAAAATAACTACGTCAAAAAACCGACTTCAAAATTAAAACACAAAAAAATTATAAATATTAATTATATACTACCTATTATTTATGTGTTATTTATTGATATATGTATTTAATATACTAATATAATTAAGTAATCAAAATGTTTGTCATTAGTATTCATTTATTCGTTCATCGTAATGCAATGGTAAACTTTACGTTAAGTTATAATTATATTACTTCGTATTCAAACCTGTTTATGTATAAATGCCTAAGTTCTCATGTTTGAGGCTCATGACAATAAAATGATTATGATAAAAAGAAAATGTCATTTATATGTATCACTAATAGTCTCCCATTGCGTTCAATGACTTCATGACATGAATGTATTCATGTAGACGACTTATCAACTTTACTACGATTATGAACGCTTCATATATATTATGCAATCTGTTGAAAGTTTTGGATCAGTTTCACATAGGGCAAACGAATTGGAATCACTCATGCAAGCATGCATATTACTTCGGTTGGGTCACCAATCAAACGGTATTTTTGCCAACTTTAGCATTTTTGGATTTTTGGACGCTCGAAAAAATATTTCTTTAAAATATAACAAAAGGTATTTTGGGGAAGAGTTACAGCGGAAAGTTTTAATGATCTCAGTTGTATTTTCGGCTGGAGTTTTAAATAGACAGTAAGGACTGAATTGCCGAATGCTGTGATGTTTAAAGTTTATTTTAACCGTAATGGGTACTCACGATTTTCGTATTTTACTCCGATATTTCGATCTAGTCACTGTCACGGCAAGACTGCAGTGGTGAGAATACTTGACATTTGACATTATATGACACTAATGACAGTGATGATGTACTATACTATACATGTTGTTCGTTTGAACGTAACATCAGCATAAAATCATTAATCGTAAGTAACAGTTAAATTGTAATGTTCATGATGATAAAAGTTTAAAATCATCTGCAGTATAGTTTCTGTTCATTTCTAACGAATATTTACTATTTCATTGTAAACTATTTCTTGACTTCGACTTCGTTACAACCCTAACCTACCATTGTTTCGTTTGTACCATTAGATAATTTTGATCGGATAATCTAAGGATCATCATAGAGGAGGCAATCAAGTATCTAAGACTATATCTTAATCTTACTGATGTATAAGGTATTTTAGCTTTCAAATCCCCGGGGCGTTTCTTAAGTTTCCAGTGAATTACGTTCCCACTCGCACGGAGCCGCGGACGAGACCTGATAAACATAAAAGCGGAGTTGTATTAGTGTCACAAACGTTCTACACCGCTGGGAGATGTCGTAACCCATATACGGCAATGTTGTCTTAAGCGAGTTTCAAACTAATATTCCTCTCTGTGATTTGGTCTGTTCTATGTTTTATTACCACAAAAATACCATCGAAATTTCCTACAATTGGGTGGTTAATGTTATTCGTGATTTTTAATTTTCCTGCTAATAATAATCTATTGATTTCCCGAAGATATCCTGAAGAGTTTGGTTGATCGCGCTAATCTCAGAAAGTACTGGTTCGAGTTGAAAAAATATTTTTGTGTTGTCTAGCCCACTTATTGAGGAAGGTTTAAGGCTATATATAACATCACGCCATGAATAATAGCGTTACTAGGAGTGGAGTAGCTATGAAAAATATTGCAAATAATTTATATGACAACGCAAACGTTGATTACGAAGGCACCTAGTCAAAAAAAATTAATTCTCTGTAACTTGACTTCGGTGAAACAGATAGTTAAACTGAACCTACACAATGGGCCCACGCTGTTATTGGTATTCCAATTGCGTGTGGTTCACATGTTGGCTGCTATTAATCGAATTGATCAACCGCTCGTGAATCAGCTCGTTAATTCGTTAATTGTAATTGGGTTACGGTTTCCAAATTAATGGTCCACCCGTTGTTTTGTCGCATGATGATTAGTTGTACAGATGTCGAATGAGTTTTTGTGTTTGTGCTTCTAACATTGAGTCGTGTAACGTTTTATTGACATTCCGTCTCAACATTGGTATTCTTTATCGTAATAACTTCAGAGAATTGATGGACAGATAATAGAATTATTATTTACTTACTTATTATTATTTAATTATTCAATAAATTGTGTGCATAGCACGTGGCTTTGACCGCATGGAAATCAGTGTTACAAAGTTTTTCCATCGTAAATCTCGGGGTCGGCCCGCGGGAAATCCAAGATAAAAATGATGCTCCACAACCTCTTCTATCTTTCAATGAAAGTTCCGTCAAAACCGGTCCAGCCGATCCAGAGATTAGCCGGAACAAACGGACGGACAAAAATTGTAAAAAATGTTATTTTAGTATATGTACACTTTTAGTAAAGGGCTATTTTTTTTATATTCCAAACAGACACTCCAATTTTATTTATTTGTATAGACAAAAATAACAATAGTTTCTGTGTTTCTTCTATCCAGCAATAATACTGTAAGAGAAAACCGCTTTAGGACACCACGATAACATCGTTTCCATAAAACAGTTTTAGGGCTTGCATGCCAATCAGCCACTTAACATTCCCCAATCGTTCTTTACGTTTTAATTCGAACATTTAGAAGCACTTAGCGCAGTAAATCTTGAATAACATTAAAATCAAGTTATGATAGTTATTGCAGTCAGTATCAGGTGCCGTAATTGCGATAGAATTGATTTTGAAGAAACCGATTCAATGACGTCCGACACCGCCTGCGCTCTGTACCGTTGGCCGTTGCGTGGGGTATACGGGTCTCAACGGTCACCTTTTTACCCGGGCTCAGGAGAACCAATGTACTCCCGGAAGGGTTGTATGTGGGCCCCGATGTTTAGCAGGCTGACAAAAATAATCAGTGCATGCTGACGAATATGACGAAACCGCGGACTGAAGTTAAAGGGTCGTTAGCGATAGTGGTATTCTGCATTATGGTTTGACTAGTAGAGGCAGACTTTCTCTTCTCGGAAAAGCAGCCGCGGGAGCAGAACAATGTTTTACTATTTATGTATCTCGTAAAGTAATTAAGTTCCTGGAAAAACTAAAACAAAAGGGGAAAAGGTAGCATATTTTCATCCCAATATCTTAAAGTATCTCCGTATAAAATATAATCACAGTCGGTACTAGGCTTTAGCCGTGTTCACGTCACAGACAGACAAACAGATAAAGTTACTGCGCATTTATAATATTAGTATAGACTAACTCTGCCTGCGAGAACTCTGAATCCCGCGGGAATTCTAGCATAAAAAGTAGCCTAAGTTAATCCTTAATACATCAGAATAACATAACAATATACTGAGTCGCCGTAGTGATGTGGCAAGTCAAAAAATACAGCTTTATAAGTCGAGCGCCTGATACTTTTATTAACTCAAATATTTCGAATTGAGATTTTACTCGTCTAAGCGTGGAATACGATTAACGCGAAAATGTAATAATTCAACTATCTCCACATATAAACTTAAATGTCTCTTTCACAATCAAAGGTTTTAATGAGTGCAGTTCTGATTAATATTCAGTTATATTAGAACTTTGATTAAGTAATTCCTTCCATGTAATTTGCTTGTGAATGGCGATTTTAATTTGTCAATCCCATACAAGTCCGTGAATGTTAAAAAATGTATTGTAGTGTGTAATATTTTATTTATTGATTGAATATACTTTATAAGCATTATTATTGAAAAATATTAGCATTTTGCACTTCTACACATGCCAAACATAGTCCTCCGTCCGCGCAATTTTCGTAAAAAGAAATAATTTTTTTTTGCTTTAGGTATTTACATATAGAAGACTAGTGAACTGCCCTCGCTTCGCTTCGGGACCCGTAGGTATCAGCCGCGTAGGTTCCGCTCCCGTAGGAATCGCAGGATAAAAAGTA
>DWPQ01001547.1:0-12070 GCA_018251795.1 Perichares adela | reverse complement strand
ACTGGATAAGTTACATTACAAAGAAATACGATGTGTCAAACGTCAGTATTGAGCGAATCCATGTTATACTCTGTGCTGTGTTTTTGTTGCCATAGTGTTCTACTTTGTCTGGATCACACACATGATGCCGAAAATGCAACATTTCACCCGAGCGAAGCCGGGCTTTCTTCTAGTTTTTATTATGTTTCCAAGTATTCATAAAAAAATACCCTAACCTAACCTAATTAATAGTAAACCCGTTCAGAGTTTAATAGTGGGACAATAGTATTTAGTAATAATAATATTGTACTATTAGCTTATCAATAATTAATATAAATATAAAATAACACAATTTATTTTTAAAAGTGCACATGTAAAATAGATCAATTAGTTTTTAGAGGATCAAATAATATTGTCCCGATTATAAATATGGACTTGCATGATAGAGCAATCGGGGAACACTTTAAATCATGAATGATAAAGAAGATGAATCAAGAATGTAAGAATGAATTAATGAGATGAAACGTTACAAAATGTATGCACAATAATTATACCCAAATGTAAAATTAGATAAACGCCTATTTTTCTATTTACGGAGCTCTTTAAATTAAACGAGTAAACAGTTAAAATGGCGTAGAATCTTCATAAAATGTAATTCTATCTTTGACAGTCCTGCGTGGGCACAGCGAGGATCATTGGGCAAAGCGTGTTGCGACTTTGCGTTAAAATTTTATTACACTTGGCCGATACGCCGTTGCTTCTCGCAATTTACAATGGAACTGACTTTACGATCATTCACAGTACAGCCTATGGATTACTGCTGTTTATATATAAGTTTTACACACTTTTGTTGCTCATAGGCCGTAATCGTATCTCATGTCTCATTGCGTTTTAGGGAACTTTATGTATAGCTTCGCGAAATGCTTCATTGAAGGCTACCTCCGGCGAAGACCATATAGATTGGATAAATTAGTTATAGGTGCCTTCATATGAGATCCCATACCTCCCTATATCCAGTATGCTTTAAAGTGACACATAAAGCTAATAGTATATTTCATACAATAGATAATATTGCACAAGAGTAAGGCGAATTGTAGTTTAACCGGAAAAACATTATCAAGCAATGACATAGAGTACTCGTAATACGTTTATAGATGGACAGGAAAAGTACCTTTGACTAAAAATACTTGAGCTAATAATAAAATTTGATTAGTTCTGATCAAACATGTAATTAAAAAATCTAAATAAGGTAATAATGATCGTTAGCATAAGCAACGCTGACGAGAAACGTTGCAGCACCGCAGCGCAGCGTTTTTCAATCGCTCCCTCGTGTGGAAATTGCAATAGTTAAGGACTCTTGGCTACAAATTCCACTGACCCATGTTTACGGTACCCGCCTAACGAATTAGATTAAGGCGGTTTCAAGGGGCGTACATAACTACGTAGTCGAGCGTGCAAGAAACCTAATACTTGTAATGAGCAATAAATTCGTGCGGCTCCATATTGTGTCGCCGTTTGCCGGGCTCGTAAAGCTTAACCTCGAGCATAATATAACGGAGATTACACCATAATCCATGATTTTATTAACTTAAAAGCCTGCGGGGAAGGCAGTACATCTGCTAACTGCAAAATTTAGTATTTAGAGTCACATTTTTTATCTTAATAGCCGACAAGCGAGCAGACAGGCCACCTTATGGTAGGCATTCATTGTCGTTCATGGACTTCCATGACATCGAAGACATCACGGAGGAGTTGCCGGCCAAGAAAGAGGAAGATCAGTTTGTTACTAGCTCTCCACATGACAGCAATCGAAACACGTCGAGACTTTTAAGCCAAGATAAAGTTAGGCAGGATAAAAATCTATCACTATAAATTAGTACCAGGATGCAACTGGGAGGTACCAGGTCTAGCGCTATAACAACGGATTGTTCAGCAGGATGAACGTGCAGATGAGGATGGCTTGGGCTCAAGGATGGTTAGAGCCTAACACCTCAGAGCATCAAACATGGTACTCGTGAAACTGATATGTAAATCCATATTAGTAATAGTCTTAAACTATGGTTCTATTTGTGTTCCGTGATGAATATTTACGAGCTGTGGTGATCATAAAACACCAGATGGACAGCATGTGTATAAAGAATTGTTAATATGTTACTCCTATATAAAAATCGCTTCCTTCTTGATCGGCGAAGTATCGGTAAAAAATTCATGGTAAAAGTTCACTTTGAAGGACATAAATGCCTTCAAAGTGACACATTAGATTGAATAGGACAGCTTGAGAATAGCAATGAAATATCATGAAGGTTCACGAGATTTGAATCTGCCTAAAATCATCGGACGCTTGAATATTTATTCTGCCAAATGACTGCACATGATGTGGCCATTTTACGACGCGGCGACGACGATGTATGAATTATTATTTTTAAAAGTAACACGTACAGTGCATAATCTACTTAATGTGGGAGTATATAGCTTCGTTTCTATCATACAATTGCAATTAATGTCTTTGTCGAGGTCGTAACACCATAAATAATCAAGACTCTAACAGGTAATCAATATTTAAGACATAAGGAAATAATCAGTTAATTGAATTGTGAATACAATACTTAATTCTAACTATAACAATAATTGTAATAACAATAAAAAGCATACAAAACTCATGAGTCAACTTTAAATTTAAAAAGTATGTTAATTATTGAACTTTGGGATTCTGAGATTTGGAGAATCTTCTTCACGAAACGTTATTGTGCATTTTAATACAGTTTTTGATATACATAGTACTATTATGATAGTAATTTTTAATATTTTTTAATACAATTCGTAACGACAAGTTTTTGACACTACTGCCATAAAATATAACGAAGCTGCACGAACCCCTCTCAACTTAAATTAGCGCAATAATTCTCTTCTAGCAAAACACGTCCCTAAGATCTAAGAACCTCTTTGAAGATACAATAACGCGATAATTTATTTCTAGTAAAAGACGTCTCTAAAATCTAGGCACCAGTGTGAAGATAAAATAATATGATAGTTTCCTTCTAGCAAAAGATGTCCTTAGACTCTGCGAATCCCTTCCAGGGTAAAATGATGCAATAATTCCCTTCTAGCAGAAGATATCCCTAGACTCTGCGAACCCCTTTCAAAGTAAAATGACGCGATAGTTTCCTTCTACCAAAAGATATCCCTAGCCTCTGCGAACCCCTTCCAAGGTAAAATGATGCGATAATTTCCTTCTAGCAAAAGACGTTCCCTAGACTCTATGAACCCCTTTCAGGGGCTAACGTGACAGTTTCCTTCAAAACATCAGATATCTTTCTGATCTCTAATCTTCCTGAATCTGATTATCTTTCTGAACCCTTTGGAGATTAAAAGTAGCGTCTGCAAGATAAATATCTTATAGTAGATTAAAAGATATATAGTAGATTATAAGATTAATCAACATGACGTTGATCGTATTACTCTTGTTTGAGTTTTGAAGGAAGGCGGCAAATTGTCATTGGGGCAGGCACGCTCGTGTGGGCGATGAGATCGGGATAAAGTGCGATGTGGGTCAGTATGTTAACGCCACACGTTTCGTGACCGCGGTTATTACGACCGCTGCGTTGATTGGTAGCTTTATCATTGATAATTAAAATGAAATATTATTTAAAACTTATCTAACAGAAGATGTTTAAAATAAATAACAGTTTAAAATGGATCAACTAAACTTAGAGCAGATATACATAAGTAAAGGAAATAAGATCAAGCGTATGCTTCATATTAATTGCTTTGATCTTTTACATTTTTTTTCCGAAATGTCGAATTAGATTAAGAATTTCGCACACAGCACCCCACGCTTTTAGAACAATATTAATTCTCGTTAATCGTTAATTAAAATTTATTTTTAATTTGATTAACAATAAAAGCGTGGTTGTTAGTTTTTTAACTATATTCATTTTATTGTGTTCTCATGCCTTGTTTATTATTGGTGGGAAATCTTAAAATTTGTGCAAGAGTACAATTACACTCTTGATTTTTAAATTAATGGCTGCTCATATTTTGTATTTCTTTTACTGTACTGAATACAATGTAGTTATTTTAACACAATTCATTATTAACTTCATTAGATAAAGTAGTTAAAAACGTGAATAAACTCGAAGCCACAATTGCCCATTAAGTTGACTGCTAAGTATACATTTAACCTGATTCCTATGGCGTCTCGGAAGTCTGGAAAATATAGGTCGCTATTACCATGCAACATCTCAATACCTACTCATATGTGTCGAAACGGGCGTCCGACGAGGGGTAAACATTGCTAGTTAAATAATCATAAATCATACGTTTATAGCAATATTTACTTTACCCAAATACGAAAATATCATGTGACAGAAAAATCCATTCTTTCAGCGCGTAGAAAGATTTATATTTGCAATTATTGAGTCAGTATTGTGTCGCGTTCCATTTTGGTTCAAACAATACAAATACAAATACAATACAAATATTCTTTATTGTGCACACAAAATACAGAAAAATAATCAGAATAAAAAAAAACTTTAAATGTTATACAAAAGGTCTTATCGCTAAAATGTTCTGTCCCGTTATTTCCTTTAGCGTCCATGAACATAAAAAAACTTCTAAGCACAAAACTTTTAATTTCCAACTATGAAGACTGAATAATTGAATTTAAAAAATAAAAGTAATAAACATGTTGGAAGTAACATAAAAATGATTTTCAGAAAAATACATTTTAGATTGTGTAGCCAAAAGAGCCGGGTCCCTGTGGGATACTTGAAGAGATATTTTCACATTATATTCCAAACGTGGAACGTGAATAAATAACTTTAGGTGTTTTGAAGGTATACACTGAAGTATGGCACATCACTTACGCTAGTTAAAACTCATCTCATATTTAAAAAAATCAGCCAAGTGCGAATCGAACTCACGAATCGAGAGTTCCGTAAAAAATATGTGTTGTAACTACCAATTTATTGTTTTGGCAATTTGTCCTCTTATCTGTTTTATAGGACGTTGTATCATATTTCAAGATTCCAGGCTGACGGGAAGTACCCTATAGGTTTTAATTCTCTTGCGAGATTCGAAAATTTGCGGCATAAGCGGCTGTATCTTATGATAGCGTTAGCTTAGAAGTTTGAATTTTTCACAGCTCCAAAGGGCAATAGACCTGAGTATTTGAAATAAATTCAGCTCAATACCTCCACGCGTTCGTGAGAAAAAGGGCTTTGACAGACGGACGGACAACGAAGTGATCCTTTAAGGTTCCGTTTTTTCCTTTCGAGGCACGGAAACCAAAAAAGTAAAATGCTATTTAAAAATGCAAAAGTTCATGATGATTGGAAAACTGGAGACGCCAGGTATCGATCCTGGAACCTCTCGCAGGCTAAGCGAGCGCTCTACCGACTGAGCTACGTCCCCGATGTAAAGATCGGTGAATAAATTCTATACTATTTCAAATTAATGAACATTTCGTTATAATTTTGTGTTTTTGTTTTTATTTGTACTATAGGAACATTAATTGTTGTAAGGTTGTAAATTTGAGGGTGAAATATTGAGAGATAAAATTTAAGGTTACGATATGCATATCATTCGCTTCTTCCTTAAACCGACATCGGAGGAATTTAAAAAAACCGGCGAAGTGCGTTTCGGACCCGCGCATCGAGAGTTCCGTACAAAGCTGTAGGTATGCAAGTAAAAGATAAGGTTTTCGGATTTTTTTCTTTATAAGTGTTATAAAAAATTGCTTAATGCCAAATTTCAAAATTGTAGGTCGACTGGAAGTACCAAGCAGGTTTTGATTCCCTTACAAATAGGTGAGATTTTGAAAATAATCTGCTTAACTTCTTTGATTGCGTTAACATAGAAGTTTAATTTTTCACAATTCCAAGGGACAGTAGACCTGAGTATTTGATATAAATCTCAATTAATATCTCCACGCATTCCTGGGAAAAAGGGTCTTGACCACTTGGCAGATGGACGGAAAGTAATCCTATAAGGTTTCCCTTTTTTTCCTTTCGAGGTAGGGAACCCTAAAAAATCGAAATACTTTATTAAATCCTATTAGTTTACCATTGAAGAAGTTATACGTGATGTGACCCCATCTGATAACTATAGAGTTTCGGAACAAAATTTAAACGGCATTTAAATTCATTGTTCTAAAAATATAAATGTCTTTAAGTTAGTAGCTATATACGAGTATTAAACAATGTATGTAGAACTAATATTCATTAGGAAAGGCACACACAATTGGTTTTAAAATAGTTAACAAGCCTACACGGCAACAATGATTTTAACACTAAGTTTGTCACATCTGTCTTAACTAGAATAATTTCTAGTTTCGTGTAGTGAACTAACATTTGACAGGTCAGAAATGAGTGACATCGCGGTCAATGCGCTATGTATCAATTAGGATTAAATGCTAATGCACTAACAGAGTTAACTCAATCTAATACCTATATACGTAGACTGCTGAGTGCTTTACGCCATTACTCTGTGCATAATTTATGATGTTCGAAATATATTTATGTTATTCAAAATCATTTAAAAACTGTTAAATATTTACAGTCTTAACAAATGAACTTATTTACAAAAAAGAAAATGTATTTAATGCGAAATTTTCATCGTTAAAATCATTTCAGTAAATAATTTACTTTGTTAATTTTATGTAGATTGAGATAAATATACGAAACAACAAACAATTTGTATCGTAAACGTGAGTCGTCAGTCATTACAGATTGAATACTGTTTCAAACAGTGTATTTTTTCATCACTGTCAAATATCTTGTAACAATGTGACAGACCATTAGGCCAAGTGCAGACTTCAAACATCCATATGACAACATTATACACCACTAGGTACCAAGTATGAAGGTTTCCTCACGATGTTAACTTCCACTGAAACATGCGATAATTAAAGTATAATCCACACAAAAGTCTAAAGAAGATTCGTTGATTATTTGAGCACTCGGCTATGACTAATGCAAACAAAAGTACTCATTGAATTTTAATTACCATTAACAAGGGCGTAAATATTATAAACATAGTAAAAGTCCATTACAACGACCTTTTGTTGAGAGCACAACATAAGTTACGGAGCGAGACCCACCATGCCTTAGCTTGAGAAACGTGACCGTTTTATATAACGACACATTCATGATTGTACCCTATAACAGCGTGGAAATAAATTTATTAATCCGCCTAGACCGTACTTATCAACAAAATAAAATATTAAAACTAAGTAGTTCTTTCGATCGACGTGTGCAATATTACAATATAGGACACTCGGATTCGGACACTGTTCTCATTGATGTGAAGATGATTAGATATTATTACTGGTATGATATCATTTTTTTATATGACTTAAACATAAACAAGGACACGGGGCATGTCAAGGTAAGTGGTCACTTAAAGGTTTCTTTACGTTTCATAGTAGGAGAAAACAAAGATAGATCAAAGGCTTTCAAATTTCTTTACTGTATAAACATAACATAACACCCCATAATTATCTCACTGCTGGACACAGGTCAGTTTGAGAAGTTTTAAGGCCATAGTCCCCCACGCTGGCCAATTGCGGTTTGTTAGACTTCAGACATCTTCGAGAACGTTATGGAAAACTCTCAAGTATGCAGGTTTCCTCACTATGTTTTCGTTCACCGAAGTAGGTGAAAATTAATTTATAATATGCACATAACTTATAAAATTATACGTAAGTTATGTGCATAGATAAAGATAGTTATGGTCAAATACGTGGTTTCACACAATCACTCGTTATCCACACGGTAGTACTCATACATTCCATAGTTAGGACCAAGCAAGCACGACTTTGACAAATGCTCTACCATAATTCCTTCCATCTAGCCCAGTATACCGGTTTATCACGGCCTTCCCCCCCTCCTCTCATACTTGAAACATTCCGGTGTTATGGGAGGAAATTGTATATTCATGAGGGTTCCGGTTAAACTGGACAGAACAGGAACATCGGTTAAGGTATTATCAAGCGGGGAAATGTGCTAAGTCAGAGGCTACTTGTCTGAGCTATTACTCTTTGACAAGTGAAAGGAATTTGCATTCTGTGATGCTTTGCAGTTAATAGATAATTTTTCATCTCGTTTTACGGTCTGATGGGATACGTAATCGCCGAGGAAGGACATCGATCAGAGCTCTGAGAGATATGGCTAATCCATCTGTATATTACGTGTCTTGGTCATCGTTCGTTAACTATCCAATACAAAGTTATTCTTAAATACAGGTAATTACAATATTGTTAGCAAGCCGGTATATTCAGGATCAACGAATTGCGTTACTTTTACTTTGTCATAAATTGTTCTAAAATAATTTATTGTGTTTACTACGGTCAATTTACATTTTGCGTTAACTACAGTATTCTTTTATATTTTTTATGTTAATTGGAAACATCGTAAACGTTAAACAACACTTGTAGTAAAGAAGGGCGAACCATACAGCCTTACTCAGATTATCATTGCTGTTCTTTTATCAAAATACAAGATGTCCTTCCATACGCGATAAAAAAAACGTCTTAAAAATAAGCTTTATTATGGGTGTTAACATTGGCTCCAAATTGTTATTGTTTAAAACTTACAAGTAGCACGTGGTGCCTGATTTCACCGAGATAGGTTGTTATGTAGGTATGGAAGTTTTTAGGCAGACAGCACACTACGTTATTGCCATCACGTAAAGGTCACATCAACATTTACCAGGTACCAATGTCTAATTGTTTATTTTCACTAAGGGAACGCTAATGGTACCTATTAGTCCTACTTATAATTGGTCGCTGATGTCTCTCCACACACGTTAACTATGTGTGTAATTGGACCCATAAACTTTCAAAGTGAAATGAAAAAGCAGGGAGTCTTTGATCTCTAAACATACGAAGGATATTTTAAATATATTGGTGCCCTAATTAAATAGTCACATTTGCTCCACACAAACAAAAAATATGTACGTTCAGAGGCAAATATTGCCGTTAGCACGCACATATTCTTAAATACCGCTTTGTAACTCGAGAACTCACTGCGTAATGATCTAGGAGCGTGGAACTTGATACGCCTCCGACAATATTATAACGACGGTTAATGAGATTTTCTTGTGAACGTTTTGGTAAACGTGTGGAATAAATGTTGAGACTCCAATGAAATGTTGTTCTTTTGTGTAATCTACGATTAGAAGGCCTCTTATATGACTGCTATCACAAAGAAACTAAAGGCTCTTTCGAACTCTGGTGCTTAACGCTGTACAATTTATTAGTATGTTTTTCTTTTTGGTACTCAAGTAGGTACGCATTATTTTTTTTTATTTCAATAGCTATTAAAAAGCAAATAGGCAACCTAATGGTAAGTGTTTACACTGAAAGCATCACGGATGCTTTCCCAGCCAAGAAATAAGCGGATCAGATACTACAACCAAAACACGACGAAATTTCATGATTCATTGTATTAGTAGATGCACTTATCCTCAAAGTAGGGTGGTAATGCAAGTAAGAAAGACGGTAAAGTAAATCCTTAATATACTAAAAAGGTCTTATTGCTTCCTGGAATTCTTCTAAAAAACAGTCATGGCAGTAAACGCACAATATGATGTGTCGATCTTAAAGTATCAGTTTCTTACTGAACAGTAAGTGACGTATTTGAGATGCAAAATTATGATGCAAGATTAAAAATCGGTCAACGATAGGAAACGTTGGATATTAAACAATCCCACATATTAGTAAACTCTGATTGTACTGTGTCGGTAACATTGCGTTAAAGGTTAAAAATAACATAAGTGAATTGAAACGGAATATAGACTGCATAAAACAGTTCAGTTCCGTTTCAAAGTAGGTTAGATACGAACCATTGGTTCAAACGTTTACATGTCAACACACAAAGAGAAACGGAATCTAAATTTTCTGCCGATTTGGAACAACGGAAACAATTGTAATGTTTGTGAAACAAAACCTAACATTTCATTTAAATTTTTGATTGGATTTGTTATTTATTTATATTGTTCATCCGTCCGTGGTCTGCAGGGATTTGTTCTTATGTGAGTTAGATCATGATATTTTCATCATACGATACATAAATCACCATCGCCAATAGTCCCTGACTCAAAGGACACGTCAAGTAGGTGGTGTCAAAAATCACCGACCTTTTGCCCGCCAAGAAATACATGGAAGAACGGCTTATTATTTCTGTCCGCGTGAAGCTGTAAAGGCCGCTAGGGCCAACAGCAAAATGTCCATCAGAAACAAACAACGGCTTATTACAACTGGCGCTCCCACATTGTAACCCTTGTCGAAAATCAATTGTGAAAACAATTTATTTTGGAAAGCCAAATAGGAATCGGAACAGGTATAAAAACTCTATGTATTAAGTATTAACCTTTGGGATTTACCTTGATGATACAGAACCTAGAAAACTCCGTCTATTTGTATGACGTTAGTGTTGGAAGAGCGGTGGTATAACATTATCAGGTGAGCGTTCTGGTGTAAACACCACGTGTACAGGTCCGAATACAGCTGTGTAATTAACAAGTGCACAGTCGCTTAAAAGATGGTAGTCTCACGAAGGGAACCTTCTTTTCATGGCGTCGGCCCGATACACATAGTGTCGTAAACTCCTATTGCTATTTAATAATTGCTGTAATAATTAATTATCATTCAAGTTGATTCAAGTACCTCAAAGTTATTTGAATCATTGAATTGAATAAATCAGTAGTGGAGCTTTATTTATTTAGATAATTTTCTGGACTATCTGCCGACATATACTTCTAATGCTTTTTTATAATAATATATTCTATATCGTGAACTTTGAGCAATACTTACAAATGTGTGCACAGTACGCGGCGTCGAGCAAATATTGGTCCGAAGTTGCGCCGCGGCGCCGTGCACTGTTTCACTTCTGTTTTTGTTCTGACTGTCGAGAGCTGAAGTTCGATTCCCTTGTGCTTTTGCCAGATAACTTATTGTATAGATAGCGGTCGATGTGTTTTGGTGCCATATGTATCTGAAACGTTCTTCTCGTTATTACGTGCATTTAAGTAATTTCGTATTTCGTGACCAGCTACGCGTCGAAATCAGTGTGTCACAAATTTTTTCCCGCGAAAATCCCGAACCCGTAGGAATTCTAAAGTAAATTATAACATATTTGATACACCATAACCAGTTTGATACACCATTTCAGTAAAAATAGGTCCAGTCGTTCCAGAGATTATCCGTAACAAACAGACAGACAGACGAAAATTATAATAAATGTTATTTTGGTATATTTGTACCCCTTAATACACACATACACGCATTATATTAAGCCACAAGTTTTGTTAACGATCGTATAACGATACACAACGTCTCACTTTGTAACTTGATCTTTTGTTGAGACGTAGACGACATTAAAGGTTTATTATTCTATATCGACTATTATTGGTCCTTCGAGCAATATGGTTTGCTTTAGTCAATCCATCTGGCTAACTATGTGTACTATAACCGTAAGATTTGTACGTCTCGTATCGCTACGAAATACAAAAACTCATATACTCATAATAAATTGATCTTATGAATTCAAAACTCTTTCGAAACACTATATAAACGATGCTCAAATATCAAATGGTTACTATTTATTCGGTGAAATGCGAGTTTATCGCATTTAACTTTAGCTAAGTGAAGGTTGTATTTTCCAGCTAGATTTCAGCTCTCTATCAGCTCTTAACCCTTCTATTATACTAGTCAGCCTATCATTAATTAAAACTCCGTACAATGAGACTAAGAGGTCGGCAATGCAGTGCATGCTAGTAATACCTACTTAGTCTTGCCATAAATATTGTCACAGGGAAAAATCTTTTTTTATCCAATAAAGCATTTATTAAAATGACCGTATATCTATATAAATAATTTCGTGCTGGGGTACGGTAGACTCGATAGCAACCGTATCTGAATAATAAAACATAAAAAAAAAATTTTCGAGTCGACAACATAATTCGTTTAAATCCATTAATATGTTAAATTCTAAATTTAATGGTGCTGACAGAAAAATCGTAGTCGCCATATTTACCAGTATAACGAAACGTCACTGAAACTGGATAACATCTTGAGTACTGATTGACATAA
>DWPQ01001546.1:0-12071 GCA_018251795.1 Perichares adela | reverse complement strand
AAGTTCAATACATGTAAACATCAAGCAAATATATAAGCAGTATGTTATTACTTCGTTCGTTAAGTTAAATATATAGTATAAAAAAATTAAGTCGTTTCCAAACATTTGTAGCACAATATCATCCCTTTCCCTGAAGTCAGTACTTAGGAATGCTAAGTTTTCATTAAAACTAACTTAAGTCTTAAAACATTTATTACTTACTATTTTTACTAATCTAAACACCAAAATATACCTTACATTTACTAAATATTTGTCACAAGGAACATATTTAATATTGAGAATACGTACATACATACAAATAAAATTACCGTTTATTCGAATTTCTCATCAATATAACAACTATTATTTACAAGACTTAACATCTAACGTTAAAACTATCCGTACGTAATAATAGTGAATTGTGCAAAAGCGCATAAATTGAGGTAATAATAACTTACAGTGTGTAATGGTGACTAATAAATTGACTACATCGAAGAGAAAGCTCTCAAACCGAAACCGAGCAAGGTAACAGAATTGTCATGGATTCACGTCAAGACGAGGCCCTCACAACCACCCTAATATGACAGCGTCCTTAACATTGCACATGTGACAACATGTCAAGGCCTTAACATTGAACATTAGAATTCACAACCGCCATAATACAGCGTCCTGAACATTTGTTACAACTTATCAATAAGACTCACAATATTCATAATATTTCAGCGATATTAACATTGAACAAGTGAGAACAGGTCGATAAGTTCCGCACAACAGTTATGACCTTAACATTGAACATATTAGAATTTGTCGATAAATCTTTCACAATATTTTAACATGAGGAGTTATCGATAAGACTCATATCAGTGTTCTCAATCGCTATATTATTACAGCGTCCTTAACAATGAACAAGAATGTACCAACAAGGCCTTCACAATCGCCATAAAACAGCGTCCTTATCGTTGAACAAGTGCGAATTTATAGTCACTCCAGGTGTGTTCACGAAAATGCCTCGTTAAATTAGCCATAAATCGACTGCCATTAAATGACGACACCGCTCCTTGACATTATTTTCGTCTGATCTTTCGGCTTCGGTTCGTCGGAGATGCTCATTTTTGACGATTGGATCTTTTTCCACGTGTCACCGAGAGCCTTGCTGAAGTGATCGTCTACTCCTCCCTTAGCCTGAGCTTTTTCGGTATCTTTTAGCCGCGAAGTCTGTATCTGTTTCCATGTATCGCCGAGGGCTTTGGCGAAATGATCGTCGACGGATAGACCGGCATCGTCTACATCCATTGCAATGATTTTCGCCGGTTTGGGCGGTTCGTCGACTTTGAACTGAATGGGGCTACTGGCGCGGTCTTTCGTGTTCGGTTTGGGCCCTGGCTGTACTGTTTCCACGATTGAGTTCTTTTTGAAAAGGTTCATGTAGTCGTCGCCTAGTGAGCGTCTGAAATGCTCGTCTATAACTGGGTCGCACATTGACATTGAGCCTGTAATAAGGATTACCTGGTTAGAACTATTTATTGGGGGACAGGAATTGGGATAGTTATGGTACTAATTTGTATACAAAAAATAAAAATTAAAGATTCGAAATTACTTTTGGCATTGATTTAAAAAGATGGACTTTTTATTTATTGTTTCTGCGGTTATTATCAGGAAGTCTAAAGAAAGACAATTTTTGCATAACGTCAGTTTTTCAGTTTGTTGTCTAGCGTAGGACTGTACTAACCTACCTTGAAGGTTAAAAAGTCCTTTTCAAAAATAGAATAGATACCAATTACTACCCGATTTTATTTTTTACCAAGCGCTTTTCGCTATGTTCAATTTATTCGACACGTTCATGAATTTAAATGTTAAAATCATTTTAATTTCGATCCATTGTCGCTTTTGATAAGCTATATATTGCTATTTCTGATGATTGAGATTCAGCGCTTCATTTGTATACCAAGCCTAACAGTGGAACAGTGATAATGTTGTATGGTAAAGGTATAATTTACTTACCGGGTGGTGCATCATTGCTTTTGATGACCGAAGGCCGATTATAGGGCGGAGGCGCCGGCCGCGAGCGAAGCCTCATGTCAATGGGTGCTTCGTTCTTGATTCCAGGGTAGTTCGGGGGAGCTGGAAACAATAAATCTTTATATAATAATAATATACTTTTTATAAGCACTCCTACGTGAGAAAAATGGTGAAGCTACCATTGCTTCAGTTCAGACAGATGTGAATTTCGATCTCCCGAAGGTTTTTGAATGCTACACGTATTTGTAACGTTTCCAAAGTTATATGGATACTAGCTGACCCCGCCAACGTTGTTTCGCTATTTTTCACATTTTCCATTATTTCTTCGCTCCTAATAGTTGTAGTGTGATGTTATATAGCCTATAGTCTTCCTCGATTAACGAACTATCTTACACCGAAATAATTTTTCAAATCGGTCCAGTAGTTCCTGAGATTAGCGCTTTCAAACAAACAAACAATCAAACTCTTCAGCTTTATATATTAGTATAGATATGAATAAGAACTAGTCCATACAAAATTGAATTTTAAGTCTATTACCAAAAAAGTGGATTTAAAAAAAAAAGTTTTTTTTTTTAGTTAGGAGTTATTGTCACTTCAAACGACGATAGTAATTACCCATCTGACTCAGGTGTGCGAGATCTGCGACTACACGACCGCCAGCAAGAGCCAGTTCTCGCGGCACAAGAGGAAACACAAGGAGGACAAGAAGTTCAAGTGTCACCTGTGCGACTACAAGGCGAGGCACAACATGAGCCTCATATACCACCTCAAGTCGCACCGCGCGCTCAGCTGCGCCAAGAAGGGGTTCCGGTGCGACAAGTGCGGGTTCAAGTCGGACGTCAAGAGTGTAGTGCTCAAGCACGTGAAGCTGTGCACCAGCGACGTGAGGAAGTACTCGTGCGACCGCTGCGTGTACGAGACCAAGCGGCCCAGCGACCTCAAGCGGCACGTCGCGAGGAGGCACCGCGACGTACGGGACGACCTCGTGCTCGACTGACTCCGGCTCGATCGTGGCGAACGAGCGATACGGAATATGCATTTCTACATGTTATAGTACGTTACGATACGAGCGAGTGCTCTATCGTTGCACGGAGTGAAGTGCTACACGTAGTGCAATGATAGACCACGTAGGGCATAAGTATCGTATGTTATTTTATAGCACCGTGTGATGTAACCACGCGACCGTGCGATAAGTGCAGGTTTAGGTCACGCCTGTGCTATAAAATTGATTATTTACATCTTTATAACGTAAAAAAAATATAAATAGATCTAAAAATATTCCAATTATTTTTGAGAATCAAATTTTAAAACAATTAATTTACGTTTGAGCTGTTCAGACGCCGCCGTTATGAACGCTTTAGATGACGTCATTAGCCAAACATTCCCCTGTTACGTTACGAGTGACGTCATCAAAGCGTCGTGACAGCCTCTCCCTCCCTTACTTTTCAGTTTTAAAATGATTTAAAATTTTGAATAATAATTCATAAAAAAACATACCATTTGATTATGATTGATAACAAAAATTCGAGAAAATGTGTTAGATATATTTAAATTTGATGCATATTCCGTATTGTTGTATTTTATTATAGTCATTTGTTCTGGGCCTGATGCTGATTCATTACCAGTTGATAATTAAAAATGAAATTGGAGGTTGTGATAATTTAAAGCTTAATATGAAGTGAACATTTCGTTTACACCAGTGTTTCTCAACCTTTTTTCTGCAAAACCCCCATAGTAAGCAAAATATTTCGCAAGCCACCGGTAATTTTTTATTAGTATAAAATATTCTTTTTTGATAACACTTTTTTACTAATATTTTTTTTAAATATTATCGATTTTACTTATGCTACGTAGTTGTTTCGACATCACGCGACCTCCTTGAAGCTTCGTGACCACACGTTGAAAAACACTGGCTTACACTTTTACAATGTACACCTGGATGTGTTGAATTTATTTGATGGGCACGAGTCCAGTGGATTAATTTGCTTGTAACCGGTTCAATACCCTGAAGCTGTAACCGATAATGCTGCTAGATAGCCTTTGGGAAATATTTACTACCGTGTAACGACCTCCCACTATACGAATTAACCAATCACGCGCGGCGCCTGAATCACGGTGATGATGTTTTCTAGACCGCCAGTATATATGAGTTTCAAATATAGAACAATTGGAGGTGCGGTCGCTCCTCATGCAAACTGACCAGCCTGGCGAGAAATCTCCCGTTGCTACTTCTGCAAAGTGTGTCACATTACACGCGAAGAGTCATTCTAGAATCGACCATCAAAATGTTTGGACATGTTTCGGTGCCCGTGTCCGAGGGTCAGTACTTGGCAGAGGTTCCGTTTGGGGTTTTTGAAAGATAGTTCGTGATTTCGTTAAAGACCCGACGTCGTCAATTTAGGGTATCGCCTCCTATTAGACATAAAGTGGCCGCGATACCCAAGGAAGTTGTCGCCTTGACTTGCTTCTGCAACAATATTCTCCGCGTGAATAATTTCCCGAACAACTGGAAGTTCGTAAAGGTTCTCTCAAAGACGTATCGAACCAAAATAGAAATGCTTCACCAGGTCAAAGTGTTTGGTGAATGTTCTCCTTCTGAAGGCGATCGGTCGGTTGATCGTCGATCGATCATCGATGGAGCCTCCTCCCCCAGGCTTTCTGACGATCAAGCATTCCTATCGGCCTCAACTATAAATGGGCACGAGCCAAGTAAGCGTGGATCTTTTTTACCTGACAGTAACGAACACATAAAAAACTATTTATTCAATTTGCTGCAGTCGTTTGGAAGTTATGCGCGAACATGCATTTCTTAAATTCCTTTTTTATTTATATAGATACATTATTTCTATGGCTTTATCTTTTCCCTGATGAATGTTTTGTTTTTTATACAACACTACCAACTGGTATGATTGTTGAACGTCTGTCCGTCGCCGGAGTATATATTTTGTATGCGAACGGTACTGAATGACAACATGTGTAGTTGTTAGATATTAATTTTAAAGTTTCATTTGGTCGTATTATTGTACATATTGTGTCAAGTTTGTAAATATATTCTATATAACGTCTCAGTGAGACAGGTTATGGAAAAATAAATGATAAGACATGAAATAAGTACTAATTTTATTATTATTATTATTATTAGAAAATACAAATGACCTTAAAACTATGTCATTATTCTAATGCTTACTGCGACTGTCAACGGGATTGAGATTAATTACATAATAGGAAAATACGTATAATTTTTTTTTAAACTGATATTATTTGGACTGGTGTAGAGCTTTAGGAGCTGAGAAACTGAACCACAGAAGATAAGTGGTCAGAGCCCGCAGACAAGCGTGTAGCGACACGTCAAACTATACGTATTGACATACACTGCGGAAAGCATGGTCTGTCACGTCAAATACCTTTCCGCAATGTATCAACATCATACATTTTTAAGATGTCGTGTGACGTAAACACCAATCGCTAAGATTCTTGTCGTGAACGCCACCTGCTAAGATTCTAGTCTAGGGGCTCAAGTTGACCGTTCTGGTAAATATGTGATCCAGCCTTCCGAGTCAAAGGTTGTCGCTTTAACGAAATCAAGGCCCTGCCGGTTTGTAGCGACCACATCACTTAGGATGCAGGGAATCCCCGTAGATGCGAGTGTAACTTATTTAAACGAAAAGAGATTATCCCGCTAAAGGAAAGTAGGACTGGTTTAGCTCCCAGCGTGTTATCTGATAGTTCTGGGTGTTGTATCCAAGACGCGTCTCGTTCCAAGGCCCAACGTAATGTTAAGTATTAGGAGCACGTGGCCGGCTTCACTGTGGAGTAGCGGCAGACAACCTTCTTTAGGTCTGTGAACGCCTCGTCTTGTACCGCCTGGTCGAATTTCTGGGAAAATAATACAATTAGTTAATTAGTTATCAATACTTACCAACGATTTAAAGGTTGACTACCTCTGAACCGATACAATATTACATATTAGTCACGACTCCTTTATACTTCAGATGTGAATATTGATTGTGATATATTGATATGGTCTGCAGTAGACAGCTGGCTGACCAACTTATGCTGACAAGAGGGATGAGGGACAAATAACTAATATATTAATTTAAGTAACACTTGAACGGTCCCTAACAGTGATTGTAAGTGTGTGTTACCTCATTGATGACGATGGTAGGCACGAAGGGCAGCGGGCGCGCCACGGCGGCGCTCTTGTCGCCGGCGGCCGCCAGCAGTGCCGCGCCGGGGTCACCAGCCGCGCACCGCTTCAGCTTGTCAGACTCCGTCGACCGCTTCACTTGTTCTAGGCACTGCCGAGCACACTATTGTTACTACCTCCAACTCTCTGCCCACGTGAAGCTGTAAACGCCGCTAGGGCCTACAGTAAATATCCATCGGAAACACACACTTTTGGTTACTGGCTTTATCATTTTATTACCGAAATACCATCTTTATGTAATTTTACGGTCGATCTCGCAAGGAGAGTGGCAGCGAATTGGGCAGATAGAGAACCTCGCTAATACACACGGATACAGTCGAGATTGAACTGCGCGGTACCACTTGGCACCACTTGTATCCATATGGTACTCATGAATCCCATGATGCCACTTATTTATGGAGTAAATTATTCGTCTGCTTGTTTGTCGGCTGATATCATAAAAAAAATATTGTAATATCCGTGATAGGTGCGCGGCGTTCAGGAACGATTCTAAATAACGCGGGTTGTCAGTATGACATTAAACACTTACGGTGTCGAGCGCTTTGTCGGGGCTGGCCTGTCCCATCAGACAGATCACCATCTCCATCTTCTCCGTGTCCTGAAGACTCTTGTCCTTCAGGATGCACGCCTGCATCTGTTCAACAATATTAACAGTTATAGAAGATGTTTATTCTATATTCTGTATGATTCTAACCAGCGGTAACCTGCATTGTTATAAACGGTACACTAATAAAGATAGGGAAAACATCTACAATAAAGATTTAGACCACACGTTTTTCACAAAAAATAAATAAAAATTAACAGAGTAATTACATCAAGTGAGTAATATTCGGCCAAAAGGCGAGAACCTACGACCTTGTAATTGTTAAAAAAAACCACTGTAAATGTTATGAAGGTAGGATTTTTTTTTTTAGAATTTTATACCTATTAATTACACATACCTTGTTACCATAGCATTCATCTGGTCCATGGTGGCACGTGAACTGCCACTTGCCGTTCACTTTGTCATGCTGAAAAATAATTGTTTTAGCGAGTTAATTACAACCAATGAAAAAGGAATGCTTGATAAATACAGGTTAATTTAAAAAATAATAATTGCAAGGGGCTCCTTCCATTCCTGAGTGAACATCCCCTTCTGAACAACAGATGAGCCGATAGAATTCGCCTTTCTCTACTACCCGGTATAATCTCAAGCGGTCACCGTCGCCCATGGACGTTCGTGACACCGAAGGCAACACTGACTTTGCGGGGAAAAAAGGATCGGATATTTACTTCTATTATACCAGCAAAATTTTAGAGTAGGTATATAGAGCAGAGTGCCTATTGTTGGCAATATTTTTCAGCGGCTGCGTTGGTCACTCGTTCAGCCAGTTCTTTGTCATTCGTGTCACTTCATGTGTAAAAACAAACCACTAAAATGACTATTGTGACAATTGTAATGTAAATAATTTACATTACAATTGTCACAATATTAGTCATTTTTATATTGTTTTTTGACATCATAACAGTCCATTGTTTCTTTTTCTTTTTAAATTACATAAGTGACATTACGTGCGAATATCAAAAATTGTCATTTAAAAATATTTGTAAAAAAAAAGATAAGGTTAAGTGTAGTTACATCTAGGAATGGTATTATCGTTACCAACCGTGCTTTTCCCATAAGGCACCAGCTTGACCTTGACGCCGCCACGGAAGTCGCGCCACACGGGCGCTAGCTGCGTGGTGATGAACCGCTTGCTGTCCGGACACAGCGACTCGTAGTACACCGCTATCTTCACCTGTAAACATCACTCCACACCGTGTAGCAACAGTCGTTGGTACCACCCGATCGACAAAATTCGTAAGTTAGTTGCAAGAAACTTGCCTACTGTTCCATGTAAAGCATGTTAAGCCTCCCATTGTTAGGAGCCATAGTTATATAAACGTTTTTAATCATACTAGGAACACAGCAGAGTACAGCAGCGACATGACCAATAGCGTGAGCGCAATAAAGTATATTGTATTGTATTATTTGTTAATGTATCTCATAAATTAATGAAATTCTTGGAAAATGTAAAAAAAGAGCAAAATAAGTAGCCTATTTTCATCTCAAGATCTTAAAATATCTCCATATAAAATTAATCGCAATCGGTTCTGCGGTTTAACCGTGATCACATCACAAACAGACCGACATAATTATTTTCGCATCTATGATATTATTATAGATTTATAAAATACAATATACCACAAAGAAAGTACAGAAATAAAGTATACATATTAAAATAGGCGTAGACAATAGGCGATAATAATATATTTATTTTATTTATGTGCTTATGTCAACGGAAACGGTAACTGTAACGGAAAATGTTCCCATTTATTCATATGCCACGAGAGTATTTTAGGACTTACCTGGTTTATACTTTGAGTACCTACTACTATACCCCTACACTAGCTCTAATATAGATCATAGGGTCACTTACAAAGTTTTGATCGTGGTCAAGTTTACGTAACAAATATCATATGTGTGCGTGCATAACAACGCCTTATCGTGTTATAATGCTATTAAAACTCGATTCACTTTTGCTTTTAATTATACATATTATAATGTAATTAAACGTAAACAGTAACAGATCAGCGTACCAGTAGGTTATTGTAGGACGAAACAAAGGAATAAATTCAGTAAGTATACAGAAATACTTGCACGTCTAGTCATTTGACCATAGAGTTATCTGTTATGATTCATAAAAACAACCAGTAGGCCCACTGCTGGGAGCCAGATTCAGTCGGCCTAAACATGTGCTAAACGACTCCGACGCCGAGATCACGTTCGCTAACATTTCCCCGGAAGGAGAACCCCCGGTCCGTTCACACCACACGCAAAGCGTCGCCGTCGGCGGCGACGAGGACCCGTGTTCTATTCGACCGCCACAAGGTATTCCCGCGTGCGCGGCCAACTCACCGCTACGTCCTCCACAAGGCGACGTCCTAAGCCGAGGTTCGAACCCCAAAGGGAGTGCCCTTAGGACGCTCGCAGCCCCGCTTTTTCGAAGAGATTTCCCCTCCTCGCTAATGTAAATTCTTCTCTAGCTGAGCATTCCAAGCTGGCGAGCTCTGTCCGCCTCAAGCTGTAAAAGCCGTTAGGGCCAACAGCAAAATGTCCATCAGAAACAAACAAACATCCCACTGCTGGGCTCGGGTTTCCTCTCACACTGAGACGGTTTAGGCCATAGTCCACCACGCTGGCCAAGTGCGGGTTGACGGACTTCACGCACCTTCGAGAACATTATGGAGAACTTTCAAGTGTATAGGTATCTTCACGATGTTTTTCTGTTAAGGTTATCTACGTCATAGTACATAGCTCAGGTAATTAATAAAATTGATGTATTGAACACGTGTAGTATCGCGGACGGCGGGTACTTTACCTTGTCATCCTTCTTGTTCTTAGCGAGCGCGCCGCAGAGGAACGTCAGCGCACACATTAACAGAAATGATCTCATTTTATTCTGTAACAAGATAAATACAAACATTAGTGTACTTTAAAGTACTGTACTGTACTGGGTACCCATTGTGAATCATACATGTACGACTTTATATTCACAATGCAAAGGAAAAAAATTATTGATAAACGTATGTTAGAGCGAGATGGTTAGAATATGAAGAAGAAACATTTATTTCATCATCGGTACCATAATAATAATACGAAATAACACAAGAAAACGCTGTAATGTGTAGGTGTTGAATAATTATATTAATTTTGCATAGTTGTGGTATATATACGATACGTTCTCAAATCAATAAACATTTAGTAATATTGCGGTTGGACGTTCAACTGACCGGCTAGGCGGCTGTTCGAAAGTTGGCGGTCTCCCTAAGTTCGTTATATACTGAATAAAACCATTTTGGTATGAGAATCTCTATACTAAATTGGTCTCTTATTCGTGGGGTGGGGACTCCTCACGGATACCCAGTCTGCCGGCACGGCGGAGCACTTTTGCCGACCCCACGGTGATTTAATTCAACTCAAATCAATGACAGCCAATGCATTCAAAATTCAACCTAAATCAGTGCAAAATCATGGACATTGACTATTTAATGTATGGAATATTGAATGTTAAATAATCAGACTTTTTTTTCACCAAGCGAAATGTACAATACAGTAGCTTAAACATTTCTTATTTTCCTACACACGTATTTAACAATGGGTTTTGTGGTGAAGACAAAGATGAGTTTTTCTATGCGTTTTGGTATATAATATTTATACCGATTCTACGAGTCTATGATATCAATCTCATATCTGTTTTCACTAGTAAGATTTCTCCCCAAGCATTGTTAAGTACTGGCTTTAGACATGCTGGGAAAATTCCCACAGCCATCGTAGCAATGACATAGTTATGCTACAAGAACTAACTTAATACATCAGTCACGTATGTAGTAACATTACGTTGAGATACTATCTGTTATATGTTTTTTATATTGTGTACGTGTTGTCAAGTTAATGAATGATTCAGTTGTTAGTGTTTCTAATAGACTATTTTTAGATAGTAGTGATTTTACTTGTTTTGAAGGCATCTCGGGTAAGATTTTTGTTTAGGTTTATGTTCAGAATATTTGAATCTCGATAAATCGTGAGCGGACATGTTTGAAAGATTAATCTTTTTCCAAGCATAATAATAATTTTATAACCTAATCTAATATGTATCTCTATTTCCGTATAATAAAAATGTAACGGATCGCTGTGTGTACATTCAAGATATTTATATGAAAAAATTATAATATTAGGACCTTTATCATTTAGATGCGGTTTTCACTAATATATTGTGGTAATCTTCACTTAACATTAGTGTTTGTTTCATGTAAATCTGTTCATAAGTAAAAAAGTTATGCAAATATAAAGAATTACGCGGCTGGACGTTAGGTTGTTCGCGTTACGTCTGCGCGGGTATAAAATCATTTAAATGGCAAAACGACGTTTGCGAGGTCAGCTAGTTATGAGATAGAGAGAGATATAAGAAAGTGTTTTGAAGACTTTATGCTACTCCGCGATAACCCAATAAACATTTTCCTGGGCAGTTTTTTGCCACTTCTATCTGGTTTTACGTATGGCTAACTTTGAATGAATTTTAGTTTTATTTAATTTCATGTGAGTATTTACTATCGGCTACGTTAACGACGGTAGTGAAATAGGTGAAGTGTTTTCATTGTGTATTTTGAAGGTAGGAAACACGTGAACACGCTTTTACGTATTGTACTTTAACCACCCTGGATTACATTGTCACTTAGCCTAAGGTGGAATCATTTTATTCAAACATACAAAAAGTTAATCAGTATTTCAAACACCAGCAATGCCTGTTTCAGAATTACTCTGTACTATTAAGTAAGTACAGAGTAATTTAGAGAATTTATAATTAATTTGCTTCGTGAGTTTAGAAGCACTAAATTTGGTATTAAATTATTCCAGTTCTGTGGTTAACGTAGTGTAGGTAATGTGTAGGTACAGACATGTTTTGCATGTAGTATGTAGTGATTGCCGGTACTTTCACATTTACATTATGATCGGGTCACAGCGGTCACAGTGACCAGTGAGTTTCTAAAACTGAGGTTAAACATTTCATACATTATCTCTGTTTGGATGAAAGTAAGTCATATAGCACGTTGATGTACGGTTAATTCAAAATTCTAGGTACCTAATTTTAGCGTACACTTAAACAAGAAAGAGAATAAATAAGAATAGTTTTGAGTACGTACTAATCCGGAAAATTTCAAAATGGTTCTTACATATTGAATGGCTCTTAATCTAATTATATTAAAAATATTTATTTATTTGGAACACCTTAAATTAGGGGTTACAAGGGTTAACCTAATGCCTAATGGCATTCTCTTCCAGTTG
>DWPQ01001545.1:0-12072 GCA_018251795.1 Perichares adela | reverse complement strand
GCAGTGTCCGGCGACCTGCAAAACGAGGAACCTGACGCCATAACTTCCGTATTCCAATAATGACACTTCATATAACTAACTACATGTACCTATAATATAAATGATTTTCAATTTGAATACGTAATGTTTTCAGAAAACAAATAAGACCAAAAAAAAACTTTTTAAAATGTACGATTTAGATAAAGGTACCCTTCACCGTTATTATATTTAATACTGTATACTACATACTAGAACCGTGCATTTCATTCTCGATAGGAAAATATTTTTTTTATCATGAAACAATATAATAAATAGCCTTAAATTAAAGACGTAACTGTTAAAATATTTTCACACGTAACGTTTTATGAGTTAATTTCCCAATAAATGAGTCGTAGGTGGAAGCCATAATATTGGAATCTATAAACATTTCTCATGGTTAAGTATGCTAATGGTAAGCAATAATGATTATTAATTATCTGTGCCTGTGTGTGGAGAGACGGACGCCGCGATGGGTGCCGGGTACTGGTGTGTTCGTCACCTACCGACCTCACCTATGCGTAATGTCTACCGTTTCACATACGACTACCATTGTGTCGGATATTTGATTTAAATTAAAAGTCGTATAAGCGGTACCAACACTCAAGTAACCCTTCTGCCTGTTTATCTATAAGTCCAGGATAATCCTCGGAGTGGCTTAGTTGATTCTATTTAAACTTTTACTGCAAGAGGAGCTTTTAGAATTACACATAGAGAACTTCATATTACAAGAAAAAAATTAGAATCCTCGATCGTGTAATTTATATCTTTCCGTGGAAATAATAATGTCAGACGAAACAATGATCCTCGTGGGGGTTCCCTAGTTTTCGTTATAAACGAAGTGGCATTTTACAACCGACGGGTTCTCGGTACAACCACACATTATCTCAAAGATCCGACTTCTCCATTTCAGCTGCTGAACTTCGGCATAGGGTTCACGAACATGGTGGCGCGCGCGACGAAGGGCTCGGCGGACCTGACGCGGCGGGAGATCAAGGAGGGCTCCGCCATCCTGCTGGAGAAGCTGCAGACGTTCCGCCCCAAGGTGGCCGTCTTCAACGGGAAGCTCATCTACGAGGTGTTCTCCGGCAAAAAGGACTTCTGCTTCGGCAAGCAACCGGACACGATCGCCGGCACCAACACTGTGAGTACGTCCGTACCGACGGTACGGACAATCGAAAACGTTGCTGCATTCGCTGTTTCGGAGTTTAGTTTTGGAGGGTGAACATAGGAGTGCTCATTGTGAGGTAGTGTAGAGTCCCCGTAACGCTCCCGCAGTACATGTGGGTGATGCCGTCGTCGTCGGCCCGCTGCGCCCAGCTGCCGCGCGCCGCCGACAAGGTGCCGTTCTACGCGGCGCTCAAGAAGTTCCGCGACTACCTCAACGGCCTGGTGGGACACGTGGACGAGGCCGAGCTCGTCTTCCCCGACAACACGTCGCGACGCCCGCAGGAGGAGATGGAGATACGCAGGTAATTGTACTTCCACCGACGGACACACACACACACTAACACCGCCGGATTAATAACAAGACGTGTATGTGTGCTCGACCGACACACCACAGATCTACACGCCCACGCTACACGCACAGTATCTGTACATCGTTGTAGTTGTGTAAATGACGGTTTGGTTGGCTCGGCGTTGTACTTATTGCGTGACCCCCGCTGACCGTCGCCACCGCCACCGCTGGTACCTCGCGAGGACTCCGCGTGGGTTATTACACTGAACAGTACTATCGGGGTGGGGGTGCCAAAGCAGTCTTTATTTTTCAAAGTTGTGAACGTGTTACGAAATAATTTTACTACTTAGCTCGATGGAGTAAACATTGTAACGAAACATGAAGTTCGAAAAAAATGAATGTTGTTGAACTAGTAGAAAGTGTACAAGTGGTCATGTTGTGCAGCGCCGCCGCCGCCGCCGGTCCGTACACTACCCGTACTGTGGACACACATCGGATCGTCAGCGAAGTACTTTCTTTTATCTTGATTATTTTATTTTAATACAACTTCAACGTTACTTTCGATACAATTTTTAAAATGTTAACAAAACATTACTTTTACGTAGGGGCCTGGGCCGAGGCTGCTAATTTAATTCAATTTCTGATTGTAATAATTGCTAGATTTAGTATTTCTTTTTGCCAGAGTTCAGGAGGAACAAGTAATGGTTTGTCACTGACCTTGGTTTATTTGCCACCGACTGAAATGTCTATTACTGTTAAAGATTACGCATACATACAGTCTGTCTTACGTTTTTCCGCACTCGCACATATTTATAGGTATTGAAACGGTTCAACGGAGGCGTAAGGGGTTCCGCTCTACGTTTGAGTCCTACCCACCCTCACCTGCACGTGGTGCACCACCACCCTGTCGTGCAAGGGATGGGTTCTACCGCTCGGTTTGATCCCGAAGATCTTAACGAAAATCTGTAGTCACTCGTTCACGACGATGGTAATTTTACCAGCGTGACTTACCGCCGCGCTTTTGAAACGTTGACGTGTTCCGGTCACCGGTCCACCGGCCAGGACGGTCGACTGGACGCGGCTCGCTGTATTTAAATAAATGTAAACGTTGCACTAAATTATTAGAAATTAATGTTGACATTATTGGAATCATTGGTCGGTTTGCGACGTCGTAGCATTGCAAATCAGTAGACGTAAGGCGTAAACGTTGACAGATTAAAAATGCTGCACAAAAGCGCTCCCTCTGCTTGCAGACTGACGATGGAGCCGGAGCCGGGCGACACCATCATCCTGGAGGACGGCACCGAGGTGCCGCTCAAGAAGAAGCGCGGCCGCCCCAAGAAGGTGAAGCTGGAGAACGGCGAGACCGCGCCGCCCGCCCCCCGCGCGCCCCGCCAGCCGCGCCCGCCGCCCGCCCTCGACCCCAACGGGGAGCAGCCGCCCAAGAAGAAGCGCGGCAGGCCCAAGAAGATAAGACCCGAGGAGCAGCAGTTCCTCCTGCAGCAGCAGCAGCAACAACAACAGCAGCAGCAACAGCAACAGCAGCAGGTAACATATGCCTGAAGTCGAGTAGCACGAATCTGCGATCCGAGTGTTCGGTGCGAATTAATCGTTTTTAAAGTGGATCCCCCGAGTTACGGGAGGCGCGGCGGTTCAAACAAGCGATCGGTGGTCGATTAAATATTATAGGATAATTAACTTTGTCAGTTGTTGACGTTACAACGGCGAAAACATCGGGCCTTCTGTAAAGTAAGCCCGTAGTCCACCACGCTATTCGAGTGCAGATTAACCGTCTACGCACGCGTTGCACAGATTCATTGAAAAGTTTCGCTGAAACTTTTTTAGTCATCTCTTTTTCTCAGTTATGTAGCGACTGTAGTACCGGACGGTAGTGATATAACCGAATTGACGAAATACCAACATTATTAATGAATTCAAAACATAATTTTGTAGGCAGCGTGTACTTACACGCGCGGACGCTGTAAACGTTGCGTGACGTTAAATAATGTGATTGCGTCTGTCGATCGTCAGTCGAACTCGATGCTGCAGTCGGGGCTGAGCTCGCTGGCGGGGTTGCCGCACGAGCAGCAGTTCCTGCCGCACGGCGAGTTCGGTGCGGCGCTGCAGCAGTACCAGCACCAGCACCAGCACCAACACCCCCACCAGCACCAGCACCAGCCGCTCTCCGACACCGAGCCTTACTACCAGCCCAACAACGCCGGTGAGATCTGTTTGTTTATGTAAACTGTATTGGACTTCGTATACAACCTTGGAGGATATTTTTTCCAAAAATGCTGTCTTCGTTTAAATCTGTGTCATGAAAGGCACCTTAATATCGATCAGGGGGTACCTCAAACCTGAAGTTTGAAGCTTCGATTGTCAGTCGTTTCGTTCATTCGGTGATCGAGCAGTCGACGTGACGTACCTTTGGTTGACGCCGAGCGACCGCGGGGGAGTCCATTTAATAACGTCCATAACGATCGCGATTGCGCGTCCGCAGGCGGCCTGGACGGGTCCATGGAGGTGGGCGGCGGCGGCATGGGGCTCCGGTACGGGTCGCCGGGCGGGTACGCGTCCCCGCGCGGGGTGTACGCGTCGCCGCGCTCGCAGGGCTACTCCCCGTCTCCGGCGCCGCCCGCGCCCGCCGCCGTGCCCCCGCCCGCCGCGCACCCGCCGCGCCTGTCCGCCACGCCGCAGCCGCAGCCCCAGGTACCGCTTTCGCTCAACTTTCGTAACCTCGTTTACGAGATGGTCCCTCGAGCGAGTCGTACGACACGAATCGACGTCGGTTGCAGTTCCCGTCGAGCCCGGCGGCGTCGTACGGGTCGCCGGCGGGGCGCGGGTTCGCGGCGCGCTCCCCGCTGTACGCCAGCAGCCCGGCGCCCTACCGCCAGCAGCCGAGCCCCGCGCCGCCGCCCGCCGCGCAGCCCGCGCGCTTCACGCACGAGCGGCAGTACGCGGACCCCTCGCCGCAGGTGAGCCGCAGTCCGGTGGACGTCTACTATTGACACGATCAAATACGTCAATTTGCCGTAGCTCGCTGCAGTGTCGGTGGACATTCGCTGTGTACTCATATGTAACATATCGACGCTAGAAAGCATAACCGCTGTACCCCTGAAAGTATCAACTTTACACCGGAGCCCAATTTTAGAAAAAACAATCGTAACTCATGAACCGTTACACCTGCAGGCGTGCGGTCTTTATCAATGTTGTGTATTTTGTGCTAAGTTATCTTTAGTGATATCCATTTCATTCTAAATTTACCTGAACAAGATTTAATATGGATTACAGCAAATATAACTTTTTCTTCAGATCTTAAAAACGCTGTAACCATATTAAACAAACTGGAAGATTCATTCTCACACAACCGGCGTTGGCGACTCCTCTGGCGTTGACAATGACCTATCCAGGGTGACCTCTTACCATCAGGCGACCGGTCAGCTTAGCCCTCGTGCTATAAAAAAGCTTATTTTGCCTTGGAATCTTCATACAAATAAAATTCTTTAATAAATATAAACAAATACGAGAATTATTACAATTAGCTTTGGCAAGCAATCATAAACAGTCGTAATGTGGTCTTTAATTTAGTATTATAGGTACAATTAACTATGGTCAGTATATTTGTAACGAGTGTCCGTAATGAAAGAGACCGGAAGCCACTACTTTCCACAACCGTCTTCGTCCGTTTGGTTTACTTTGTTGTTAAAGCTAAATTCAAATATTCACTTCCGTAGACAGATGTCATATCGATTTATTTTTCTTGTGTAATTCCTGATGAAATTTGAAGTGCCCTTGTGCAGTATATTACTCTGCAATGTGTTTTTAAAATGTTCTCTTTCGCTTCTGTAATTTCATTATTATTGAGTGTCTCTGAAAATGTTGTACCGCTTAAATGTAGGATCTATGGTCACACTTCAGATTACGATCGATCAAAGGGTGTAAGTGCTGGTCACTAAAAAAAGACCCTAGTTTTACAGCAATAATAGCACGCCAAAAAATTCAATCAAATTAGCAAAATTCACGCCGTACAGAATTTTATTTTCTTTCAGAATTTTAAATCTGATTTCAACAACGGTGTAAAAATCGTATTTTCGAATTTTCAAGGGTTACAGCGTTTATGCGTTTTAGCGTCGATATGTATTTATCATGTATATGTGCATTTACCGATGTACTTCGGAATTACGTTTTCTTGTTCCGCCGGCTAAAAATAATTGGGCCCATTCACTCGACGTGTTTCCGTTGCTGCGTCAGAGCCAGCGGATCTTCCGTCCCTCTTGGCCGGCAACGCGTCAGGGACGTCTCTGGTATTCAGCACGTACCATGGGCGACGTTCGCCGCTTACCATCCGGAGGCCAGTCTTGTCCATTATTGGCTATTAACATTAAATGAATGAATTAGAGCGTGTCTGCAGTTATATATTGTCATAACATGTTTGTTTTTTCGTATCCGCTAATGCGCTAGAGGCTAGACGGTAGCCGTAACTTTGTTCGATCATGTTTCTTAATACATTCATGAGCGAGATTATTTTATTTGGAAGTAATTATTTGAGTAACAAGTATCGTGCCGTACCTTCAGTCGCAACCGTACTCGAGGTCGCCGGCGCCCGGAGGGGGGGCGGTGGGCGTGACGTTCGGCGCGGCGTCCCCGGCAGGCGCGCTGCACAGCTACACGCCGTCCCCGGCGCACACGCCCTACAGCCACCACTCGTCCCCGGCGCCGGCCCAGCCGCCGCGCACGCCAACCTACAGCGACCAGCACCACTTCGCGCCGCAGGTACCTCCACCGACCCGCGACACCATTACGGTGTTCCCCTCGTGGTGTCGCGGTGATCGTAACGGCCGGTTGTGTGTCAGGGCGGGGGGTCGGGCGGCGGGGGATCGTTCGCCGGCGAGCTGTCGAGCGAGATCGGCGCAGCCATCTCGTCGCCGGGCCCGGTGTCCCCCGGCATGGCGGCGCTCGACTTCGAGCCCCCGCGCGACGACACCAGCCCCATGGGCTCCACCGACATGCACCCCGGCAGCAACAGCAACTCCTCCCTCTCGGACTACAACAAGGTACGTCGCCCCCAACCCCGTGCGCTGTTCCGACCGCCGTTCGAGGTCCGTCGGACGGAAGGGACCTGGTGCCTTGACCTCATCCGTGCGGGTGAGGTCGGCTTCGATTCAACGATGAAAAACTAGTCCTTCTAAAGGGTTGAAGGCAAAAGATCGTTCGTCACTGTCGATAGACGCGACGCTAAAAGTGTGGCGCGTTCTTCTTCCGCAGACGAATTCGGGCGGCGGCGAGCTGTCCCCCGCGGGCACTGTGGGCGGCGTGGGCAACGTGGGCGTGGGCGGGCAGGCGTTCGGCGGCGCGCTGTACGACGAGGGCCGCCTGCCGTACCCGCCGTCCGACAAGCCTGACTACCACTACCCCCAGGAGCAAGGTACCGCCGACCGCCGACCGCCGCGCACCCCGACCGCCGCGCACGTGCCGCGAGCGCGGCGCGCCGATACTCACTACAGTCCCGTCGTATTGTCCGCAGGCACCGGCGTAGCGGACAGCCCCCGGTTAGACCAGCTACATCAGCATCCATCCATGTATCCTAGCAATTTTAACAGGTCAGTGTGAACTCACCCCTCCCGCCCCCGGGTGGGACCTACAGGTCCGATGATTCAGTAACGTGCAAGTAACGATCGGATGTTAGATCGCATCGAGGTGGCAGCGTCGGGGAGTCGGCAAGGAGCGACGGGTTGTCGCTATGGGTATTGTATTGATGGTAATGTTCGGACCAATACAGAAACAAAGGGAATTTACTAACAATGTTGACCGTGGAGGTCTGAAAGTTGCAAATTTTACTGTTACGATAAATAAGTTTTTTAAATTCACTAGCATCGTATACGTGGTGCGGTGTGTACATGTGTGTGTGTGTGCAGGGCGACGCCCCCCGGCGGCGGCGAGGCGGGCTTCTCCCCGCTGCCCGCGCCCGCCTTCCGCGCCGCTGACCAGCTGCCGCCCGGTGAGACCACTCTACCACTCTCCACACTCCGTGAAATTAGTCTTCCGCCATTTTCGTTTTAAATCTTCGTTTGTACAACCATACATCCATTCGATCTCTTATAAAAAATCACTCATAGACGTTGAATACAATAATATGTTAGTTTTTATTTTCCTTTCTTTATCATTTTATCTAATTTATTGTTATCGTTATTATGTCTATTGTTATTACTAATTTCTTGTTGACATTTAAAATTTCATTTAGTCTATGGTTTATTTAGATAATAATATGCTTTATTACGCATGTACGGTGTAACCGAACACCTTCTTTGACTTAGCACTGTTGTGTAACCGAGTAAACCGCGCGTGCTCACCTCCCGTTCATTAACAACATCCTTTTCGTTATCTATATATAAATACGTGAAGCGAAATCTTTCAATCCCTTTTTACGAAAATTGCGCGGACGGAGGAGTATGAAATTTCGCACACTTATAGTTTATATATAGGAGCAGTGCAGAACGCTAATATTTTTCAATAATAATGCTTATTAAGTACGTTAATGTAATAAATAAAACATTACACGCACAAAGACACGTCCAGATGCATACTCGATATACTTAAACTGTTTTGACGTTTATTAAGCAAATGGCGGTTTGCTATCTGTCTAAAAGTTGTTCCGGCAAATCTCTGGAATGGCTGGACCTACTTTGACGGGACTTTCACTGGAAGATAGCTGATGTAAGAAGGAGTAACTTAGACCACTTTTATCATAGAATTCCTGCTGGATTTGGATTTACGTGGAAAAATCTTTCCAACTAGTTGTAAATTAAATAAAAGGTTCAAGTAAGCCCCTACCATGATCCACACATACATTTGGGATTAAAGGAGACACAGGGCCCCGTATACTCAATAACTTTACTTATATTATATAGCCCAATTTATAGGACTAAATCGATCTTATTAGAGCCCATCTATAATATAAGTTACCTAAGTTGATAATAAAGTTGCATTTGCTATCAGTCGTCCCAGATTTTAATAGAACATTGTCCACGCGAAATGCTCTCAGATTTAGATAAATACTAGCTATAGGTCACCCAATTGTTTTGTAGATCTCTGTACATTTATATTATTATGTTGATTGTTTGACTTCGATATAAATCGTGATATTTATTTAGACATCTAACCAACTAAACGAGATTGGCGTGTCTGTTTGTAACATTAAAAAATCGTTTTTACCAAATGCATATACTGTTATAAGTATCTAAGTATACATGCTACATATACAAAAATTACATTATTCTCTGTCTGTCAGCCTGGTTGTTCCGGCTAATCTCTGCAACGGTTTGACTGATTTTGTCGGGGCTTTCACTGGAAGATAGCTGATGTAAGGAGAAACTTAGGCTACTTTTAATCGTAGAATTGTTGCGGCATCGGGATTTAAGCGGGAAAACCTTTGTGACACACTGATTTTCACGTGGGCAGAGCCGCGGGCACTGCAAATGTAATTCATATAAGTAAGAGGCTCTATCCACGTATCATATTTTCTTCATGGGGCCCGGTGACTAACGTTCGGGATGGCCCATTCGGTCCAAACACTAGTCATCGGGCCCCAGTCATAAAAATACTGACGGTAGTGAAATATTGAGTTGTTTAAATATCGTTTCGGTAGATCAGCTGGTGCGGTGCATTTATAGATGTACAATGCAAGTCGTCGAGCCAAGGTCAGTGTCGCGGTACGTCACCGTGCTCTGTGACAATGATGACGTCAGCGTTGAATCAACATTTGGACGGTTAGGGTTGTCACCTGTGTTCAAATATTACATTTTTAACAAGCATTTAATGTTGAAATTAATTTTAAATAGATGTTTAAATTATTTCTTTTTTATATATTTTGATGTATAATTATATTATTTATGTACAGGGATATAAACTTAATGTCAAGATTTAACAATTGTAAATCTTTGATTAATTAAGTTTTAATCTAAAACTTAGTTTCTATTTCATTTTAAAGGCTGGTAATATTATCGGTAAAATTATTATTTGAATTATTCACTAAACTAAGTTTTTTTTTCTACAATGTATAATGACTTGAAACAAAAATACTAAAGATATCGAAGTAGTAGTCTAAGTACTAGTGACCATGCTTGCTGAAGTTTGGGTTTGATTCTCATCAGGTAGACTATTGTGTTGTAAATGACTTTCTTTCTTGCTTCTCAGTCTTCTGAATTTAACGTAAAATGTGTTTAGTGTAATGTGTGTTTATTCCGAGCCAATATGCGTTGCTCGTTTATTTTTTAACCAGCATCGCGTTGTTGATACCTTTAGCGTCACGTGGCCACGTACCACGTGTAACAACTGTAGTCGGTTATTGATTTAAAAAAAACAGTTTTTAAATCATTCGTAATTTTTTTATGTTAATAGCCTAATTTTTGGGTCCCACATGATTATTTTTAGTCAATAGCCGACAAGCAAGCAGACAGGCCATTTGATGATAAGCGATAACCGTCTACGGACGTCCGTGATACCAAAGGCATCGCTCACGCGTTGCCGGTCAAGACGCAAGCGGAAAATCCGCTTTTGATTGAATTCCATGCTACCCCACACGGTATTGTAGTAAAGGGTCCATAAGTAACATTTTTTACTAATATTATAAGTTACTAATTATGTAGATCTGTATGGTACAAATTATCAATTTCCACAGTATTTAGATCAAGAGCACGTGTGTTTAGATAACGCGTTTGCTCACGAACAATTCAGTTCTGTTTGCCCATACCTTTGTTACTACTAATATTATATGTATAAAATAATAGACTCAAAGACGTTCGTATTACGGAAGCTTTTAGTTTGCTCGTCGGGTGTAATTTACTAAGGGATACTTCAGGTAACGTGTATAGCAAATTATTTATGTTTATGAAGAAATATTTATGGTATGTGGTTTTGCAATGCAGAGCAATGTGTTTGTTAGTTTGTATGACAAGAATGAGGCAATATAATTGTGTATTATGTGGGACATACTCAACTAAATATGAGCTTCGTGTATGTATTCATACATCTCAAGCCATGCTGTGCCATTAACGGATTCGGGTTTTCTGTCGTATTAAATTGGATTAGTTGATCACACACACCTCCGAAAATATTTGGGTGTAAGGCTCTTCATACATCTTAACATAAAAGTTGAATGTTCCGTGTTGAACAAGATGACGTTATGATACTAGTCCCTTCTGTTGGAGGAAGCTGGTTTGTGTCACCAACCTGCTTCCAAGGGTACTCATTCATTCATTATTAGAAGTGTTATATTAAACAGTTCAACTTAGATAGGTTTATGTTATCACTTCAGTCGGGCGTGCCAAGACTCCCAAGACGAACACGTTATTATTTACCTGCCTGATTTCCACTACTACATAGAACCACACAAACACGCCCACCAATATGGAATACGTTCAGTCGATAAGTAAATATACACATAAGGTATGGCTTATGTCATGTAGTGTAAATATATAAATATTTATTTTAGAACATGGAATAACTATCAATGTAATGTATCTATATATGTATAGGTCTTGCGTGATAAAAATATATTCACGACTTAAAATTACGGAACATTATGATTTGGTACTTGTAAACATAGACACAAATTGATGAAGTTAGTCTGGTTAGTCGTTTATTTTATAAAAACGTTTATTTTCAGAAATATTTGCATTGCATAGAATACAGCCCAAGTTAACATTTTAAAAACGAATAAAATGTAAAAACTTTTATTCATCTTAATAACTAATGCAATAACCATAAATGTAAAACTATGTGCATACCTATATGTGTATACAGATATACTTCGTTAGACAGAACATTACGTCTTTCTGTGTCGCAATTATAATTGAGACACAAATTAACAGTAAATAGAACTATCTACAATCAGCAATAAACCAATTATAAACCATTCATTTTATATTTTAGAACGACAGCCAAGTTTAACTATAGTATAATTTTAATATTACTCAAACCCGTTTTCTAGTATGTAGCTCTAGTATTTAATAATTATACTACATATGATGATTATATCAGTAATAATCGTAGTTATCTTTCAAAGAATGCATTCACGTGTGCGGTGCATACGCGTCTAACTGCAGCTTATTACTCACGGTTACAAGTGTTTACATACTTTAGATTGTTTTGATTTAGTGTGTAGTGAAGCGTCTAAAAATAAATATTAGATAATCTCAAAGTCTTGTAAGTCAAGGCTAAATTTACTGAATTTATATCCGTTACAATTTTTTTCTTACGCAAACGTTCTAAATAACTTTTTTGTTTTCGGAAGGATTAAGAATCTGGTTTCCTCTCGGCGCCATCTAATACAGTCTTGGGCTTCTGTAGCGAATGTTTCGGGGAGTCCCCAAATAATTTAGAACGCAATCCAAATACATCTTCAATTTAGCAACTTACCTCACTGCATACCGTATTTACTGCCAATTACATAATATGCTATATTGTTATGGTTTAAATAACAATATTTTCTGTATTGCCAACACTCAGTAAGATTTTCGAAAAGATCTTATTAAATCAAATGCTTACCCACTTTAACAATAATCAACTACTCCATCCTGAGCAATACGGCTTTACCAAAG
>DWPQ01001544.1:0-12076 GCA_018251795.1 Perichares adela | reverse complement strand
CATATCCATTAGTTAGTAAGGATAGTGTTAGTGTAGCACGCGCCCTCGTTGACAATTTCGTTCTCAGATACGGCATCTCAAGGGAGATAGCGACCGACAGAGGAGCGGAGTTCATATCCAGTACCATGTCACAGGTATCCATCCATCCATCCATCCATCCATCAGCCCTTTATCGTCCACTGCTGAACATAGGCCTCCCCTAACTTGCGCCACTCTGTCCGGTCCTGAGCCTTCAGAATTGTGTACTGTACTTTGACTTAAATTAACTTTAAACGTTATTTTGAGGTCAAAGTAAAGTTTAAAGTTAAGTTTTCGTATTTATTAACTTTACTTTGACTCAGCCTAAGTTTAAGCAGAGTGTATCGTGAGTGCACAATTTTGGTGACTTACGAAAATCTTTCGCTAATAACCGCACAAAAATAGATGTCTATACTGCAAACTAAAGCAAAGTGTAAGTCAAAGGGAGTAAGTCTAAAGGCGGTTTATAGATTTAGACTCAAAAACTGGTAATAACCGGATAATCCAGCTTTACAATGTTAACATATGATATGTAGGAGAAGTTATTATCTGTGATGCGTCAATACGCGTTTGCTGATACGATGTACTAACAGTATCGTCGATAACGGTACCTAATAAGGATTACAAAAAAAAACAATGCAATTACAAAATGTCACTACCATGACATATAAAATATATATAAAATTCTCGTGTTACAGTGATAGTTGCCAAACTCCTCCAAAACGGCTTGACCGTTTTGTATGAAATTTTATATGAATATACATTAGGTCTGAGAATAGGTTGTAAACTATTTTTTATACCCGTAAGTGATAAGGGTGGCCCATGCGAAATATTTATTTCTTATTTTTTGGGCAGATTTTTGTTCCATCACTTTTTTATGATGTCGCATCAAAAAATACATACAACCCCTAATTTTCATTTTTCTTAGACCACCCTCTATTTTTTTATCCCAACTTTTATATGGCGAAACAACGTTCGCCGGGTCAGCTAGTTTTGATATACATATTTGATAGTGATATTCAGCTTAAGCTTAGGCTGAGTTAAAGTAATGTTTAGAAATACGAAACCTATAACTTCAAACTGTAATTTGAGATAAGTAAAATAAGCTCTAGGTATAAGTCCATCTAGGTATTAGCCTTAAACTTACAGTGAGTCTGTCGAGGCTAGACTTGCTGGAGGTGAGCTGCTGGTACATGATACCAATCTGGCGCCACACCTGCGCCATCTCGGCCTCGATGTTGCTGCTTAGGTTTTGCATGGCGGCCGTCTGGTTAGCCACTATCATCGATTGGACGCTGTCTAATCTATAGGACAAATGCATGGATCAAGAAACAGTTTCAGAAGGCAGTAAGGAGTAAAGTAAATCATTAATGTTATATGTCAATCCACTCATTTGTGTTAGGGTGTAGAGTGTCAAGCAGGAAAATGTACAAAAGGCAGTAATCTCGTATTTCCATATACTAATGTTTACATGTTTCAGGATGAAGTGTCGAGGGAAAAATATACCAAAGTAAGAAATATATCTTACATTTTTATCGGCTTTTTGGTGTTTGAGTTAAAGGATAAAGTATTGAGAGGAAAAAAGAAGGAAAGTACGAATGTTATCTCAAACGATGAGTTAATGTTATCATTTTTCATAATTAAACATTGCGAGAATAAAAGTTACTGAGTAAGCCAGTCAACGGACTATTTTATCGGTTCAATTGTTTTACCATGAAGGCTCCGTGAGAAAATATGTCCCCTTTAGTTTTATGCAAAACAGTTTCAAGAATTATTCACACAAATGGAGTGTTCATTTGATGACATGCGATAACATATCATCTATTGTTACATGTTGAAAATGCATTTTTAATACATAAGTTAAAGCTTAGACTAAATAAAGTACGATACGGTGCAAAGAGAAAAAGCCATAATATCATTTTAAATGTAGGACGCTGCATCTAAACTAAGCCATTAAATTATGAAAAAATCTAATAGAATTAATTTGGTAAATATTCTAGTTAATAGACCATATGGACCTGGTGTTCATAGTGGTGTTTAAGATGTTGCCCTGGTTCGCAATAAGTTGACCGACTTCCACCAGTATTCGGTTCACTCCGTACTCCAAAAGCTTCTTTGTCGAGAACACGGTGTCTGCCGTTTGAAGCATTACGCGCTCATTCTTGGAAACCTCTTCAATCTGTGGAGTAGATATTGATCTCGCGCTCAAGTGGATGGCACACTTTTACTGACTTTTTGTGCTTATAACCGAAAATTAAATGTGTTCACATTATTACGGATATTATAAATGATAATTTGCTTATTAATATTTCCAATTGTTTTCATTTGTTTCGTTTAAACCCATCATCTGATAGGTAAGTACTTCCTAACGTAGATACCATTACTTATAGATTTTTTTTCGTGTAGTAGATAAGAGGAATTAAAGAGTGTATAATGCGAGGGTAGCTCTACCTGGGTTCGTAACGTGTCATAACTCCGCGAAATGTCACCGTAAGCGCGTTCGGTCATGGTGTTGCCCTGCGTGAGGCTCTGCTGGATGTCCTCGTTAGTAGCCAACAAGCGGTCGTTCATTTCTCGCAGTTTAGTCGAGATCTTCAGCACAGCTGTAACCCAAACATATCCTTTCAATCAAGTTATTGTACTGTTTTACATTTAAGGGGCTATCCATAAATTACGTCACCTGTTAATGGAGGATCAACGAGTGTAATAAGGATAGGAAGGGGTCGAAAATTTTGTCACGTCACATTTTTTTAAATGTAATATTTTATATGAAAGTATTACAACACTAAATTTTAATTACATACCTACTAAAGAATAACACAAAAATAGTAGCAACTTTTGTAAAGCAAAATATGCGAGACCACAGTAAGTAGGACGGGTCTGTCTCACAAATGTGACCAGCTGTGACAAGGACGGGAGAGGACTCAAAAAATGATGATATTCGTAATTTTTGGATGGCTAGTAAATGGGATGTAGCGTGTACATACATTTTTCACTAGTATCGGTGAGATTCTTGTGTACGTCGTCGATGTGCTCGTTGGTGTTGTTAGTGGCTCGCTCCAGGTCGGCGAGGCGCGGCAGGTCCTTCCACATGCTTTCCGCATCGGATAGAAGTTTCTGGATCTTCTTTATATCCTGCTCCTGGCGTTCCATCACTGTACATCATAAAATATTATTGTATCTTACGAAATTTATACAATACTAGTGCGCCCAGCATACTGTCCTGCCCGGAAAAGCAGCGACCGGAGCAGGGCAATGATTTTGTAGAACATTGTTTTTATGAAAAATTAAAAAAATGGGAAAACTCGAATGAGTTTTATGTTTACATCCTATTTATATAATCTGTAAAGTATGTTTTTGTTTTTAATAAATAAATAAAAAAAATGTATCTCATAAGGTTGAACGTACACCATGTAAGCGTTCAGGAAGCTCTGTTATTTGGCGGCCTTTTCGTAAAACAATGAAATTCTTCGAAAGACTCAAAAATAAAAATAAAATCCAAGTCTATTTTCATCCCAAAACTTTCAAGTCTATATGGAATTTCATCACAATCGGCTCAGCGGTTTGGCCGTGATGACGTCACAGACAGATAGAGATATTTCGCATATATAATATTAGTATGAATTGATGTTTATTATCTGTTATGTTCTACTCATATATTTAATGTTCCTGCAATATGCAATTACGCATGTCGTTAAATAGTCGTGGGACGTTGTGTTACAGAGGGGAGCCTGAATAGTGACGTGATGTAACGGCACATTTAAAGACTTCTAGGGCCATGCATACTTTAACGTTGTATAGCTCGGTTTTGACATCTGTTGACCAACTAGTTTGCATAATACAGGCACAGTAGGTAAAGAAACTTAGACCGTGCAAAATTTTAAACGTATGCGTATAGACAGGGTGGGCGCGCCAGTCATGAAGCGTCATCTCGTGAAACTTTTTAGCAGATATACTGATCCTAATTAAAATCAATTTATTTTTTGCAAATTAATGATTTTTTTCTGAAATATTGTACTTATGAATATGGAAATGAATTAATATTTTATTGACGTTAGACTATTCTTTTAGGCTTGATTCGATTTTTTAGTTTACTATCCAAATCCAAGTTACATGTAACATATTTTTTATGTAATTATACCACAATTATATACCACAGGTGATTGCCAAATTTTTATTGTAAAGTTTTTATACTTTAGATTTTTATTTTATAAAAGCTCTACCGTCCAAATAAATGGTTTTAGTTCATTAAGTTAGGAAACTTCGTGTGTGGTATCGTGTCTATAAACCACGTACATTCCCAACATTACGTAGGTATTGTTGCTAACCTTCTGTCATTTTGCTATGCCAAGCTTCATCAGCGAGAGATACTTCGCTGAGCGGCACAAAATCGGTCTGCACCTTAGTGGCATTCCCGTTGTACTCATTCAGCTTCAGTTCGTATTTGTTGAGTAGTTTATCCGCCTCTGTAATGTGCCTTTCAAACGGATTTACGCCTGAAGACACTTCCAGGCACATCGCGCGGAGAGCGTCCTGAAATTACAATGAGATTATGAATATCGTCATGACTGCCATCAATGTCGTGAAGATGACAGATTATTATTATAAGTTACAAAAAAAAGATTACTATTGGAAGTCACAGAGGCGTAGGTAAATCTAATAATTATATGATGTAACTAGCTGGGCCCACGGCTCTGCCCGCATGGAACCAGTGTGTCGCAAATTTTTTCTCGTGTAAATCGGAATCCCGCGGGAAATCTAAGATAAAAGGTATTCCTTATTACATCAGCTATATTTCAGTGAAAGTCCCGTGAAAATCGGCCCAGCCGTTCCAGAGATTATCGGGAACCAACAAACGTACAGACAAAAGCTGTAAAAAAATGTATATTTTGGTATATGTACCGTGTATACATAGGTACATGCATATGCATTTAGTAAAAGGCGGTTATTTTAATATTACAAACAAACACTCCAATTTTATTAAATTCTATAGATTATCCAAATTACCAAAAATATTAAGGAAATTTAACTAAATGTTCTGAGATAAATTAATGCAGGTTACCTTATTGAACACATTCTTAAGGTTTTCTATCTCCTGTTTAACTGCATCGAGCTTTGCGTCCGTGGCATCCAATCTCTTATTGAGAGTCTCATCATCAGTTGTAAGGTTGGTGTCGAGCGCAGAAGTCTCGTCTGCGGGCTTGAGACTCTTGGTGACGAGCGCTGTAAGCGCATGGATCGACGTCTGAATGTCAGCTAAAGTTTCATGAGTCCTCTTTATTGTTTCTTTCTCTTTTTCTTCTTTCTGTTAAAATAATTTGTAATGTTAAATACACCTGTGACATTGATTCTCTTATAAGTATTGTTAGTTTGGTATGTAAGGGGTTATTATGGTTCCGCGCTGGCTTTTTGGACGAAGTCTTTGGGGTGGAGTCCTTGGGCGGCTGGTCACTTATGTGTTCTATGAAAACCGTTTCTTTTACAGTAAAAGAAAACTTAGTAACTCGATAGATAATAATCTAAGGTAAGTAAATAACATCATGTAAATACATAAGGTTAAAGGTTACATAAGGTTTAAGGTATTGACAACGGTATTTAAATCAGTGTATGTAATCGAAGTGAAAATATTTTAGACTATCTTTATAAATTATATTTTGTACACAAGTGTATGTCATAGCATGTCGTGTGAATGAAAATTATCAACTTAAATGAAATGTGTAAAGAATTGTATTAAATGTTCATTCTTTACACGGAAAGCTCTAAATCAGTCCATAGCAACGCCATCACAGGACTTCCTGGAAATGCGGTTACACATTACAATGGCCTATGCCCATAGAACGATTAACGACTAGATTTATTCTCGAAAAATGCAAGCATTTGGTACTTCCTTGTCGCGCCTTACATAAAATAACTATGTTAATTGCACACAATATGTCAAATTCAGATAGATTTGTGCATCAATCTTAACGTGCCTCTGACAACGGTATCATACTGTTAATGTTATTGTGACTTCAAGATTTTTGGTAGTTCAATATTGTAGTAGCAGTAGTAGGTAGTTCAAGGTAGTAATGCACGTTATAATTAGACAGACGTTCTGCCTTGTCATTCTGTTAAAAAAACCGAGTGAACTTCTTACCTACATCAATAGCTTTATTAGCTTTCGTTGCAGAAGCTTGTCAGGTCGTTATTGAAAATCTTCATTATTAAATATGATTACAATGAAAATATAATCGAGAATGTTTCCGGGTTTATATTTACTTTATATTTCTGCCGCATAGGTTATCAATAAAAAATGCAATGCATTACTTATTGAATGGAGAGAAAAGATTAGCGTGCGAGTCATTGCAACTTATTTCCCCTTGGATTAGCGTTCTTTGTGATCGAAATCAGACGGGTATGTTGTTATTACCTACAACTTGGCATTATCACGCTGCGATATTATGTAAATTATATATTATTTATTTGATTAATTCTAATGATGTGGCATTATGAGGATTTTATAGAACCGGATTGAATGCTACAACTACAAAATGCGGAAGGCATTTCTAATCGATATGAGGTCTGTGCACACAACCGTACAACTGCACGGCCATATCACGCCATTATAAATTCTCTGCCGCATGGTTGTCACCATGTATACTAATGATGACCCTAAGAGCTGTGACGTCTCATACTCTAATAAACGCCTTTTACGGCCGAAGTGTCGCTACGATTCGTAAAAAATAAAACAGTTCGCTGGGTTTAGTGTCCACTACATATTAGGTACCTGTAGCTTATAAGAAGCTATGTTTGCCATTTTGTACTAATTAATTTGCCAACTCTATACAAACCAAACACAGATTAGCAGACTTCCCACACGTTTGAGAACTAGGATAGGATTTCTTCATGGTGTTTTCTGAGGTAGGTATGTGACGATTCCTTTCAAATACACGCATGACTTTGTAAATAGTGTGCAGGAGAGTTCTAACTTTGGTAAAATAAAGTATGACATTGTTACTCAAGATCCCGTGATGAAGTTTTCTCTCCATAATCATTTATATCAATAAGAAAAATGTACCAACCTGTAGAAAAATATTTTCAACGTTATAGATGCGATCGTCTAGTCTCGAAATCATGCCTTTGAGTGGGTCCAGGACCCTGTGCTTCCTCTCTATGTTGGCTATTGATTTCTTTAGCGAGTCACCGAGCGCTTTCTCCCTGTACTCGTGTCGTTCCAGCTTGTCTTCCGACGTCCGGAACATGTGCACCAGAGACATTATGGCATCTCTTATGTCTTCGTGCCTGGCGACAAAATGTTTATTGTACATAAAATAATCATATAACAGTGAAAGCCTAACAGTCAAGTCACAGTCCCGCACAGAGGGATTGTTTGAATTAAGCATATATGTTTAATTTTTTAGTTATGTGCGTATTCAAAATTAGTAATCCCTTGCTTCGGAGAAGGAAACCTTTGTGAGGAAATCCGCAATTTAGAGAGTTGTAATGTGTTCCGAGGTGTGTAAAGTCTTTTAATACGTGGCAAATGTGGTGGACTGTGGTTTGTACCATTGAAAGGAGACCCGACCTCAGCAGTGAGCCAAGGATTGTGACGCTAATGTGGAGTACGCCGGGGACTGACTTTTATTTAACTACTATTGTTTCTTCATAAGTCCTTTTAGTTAGTGTGTGAATTATGTATATCCTTGTAATCTTTTCTGTACTTTCATTTTTATGTTACTTATATCAAACAACCCTCCAAAAAATGGCTGTTCTTGCAATATCCGACACTTGGCTTTCTTATTGACAAGCGACGCGTCGGTGATGGCTTTGGGTTGAAAGGTGTTAACTGTTGCCACAAGATGGTCCGTCTGCTTTTCTTATTAGCATTTGATTGTAGGTAGGTGATAAATCAATATAATGCAGCGTATTCAATATTTAGAACGGACATTTAATCAATAAAGGCACCACGTTGTTTACAATTTACATATAAACCCTTAAGTATTCATTAATTCATGCGGCTGGCGTCGCTTAGTTAATGAATATAATATAATAAAGATACCAATGTATTCACAAGTAGTTAATTCAATAACGTATGTCAACTTGTGTCTGTCGTGGCATTGGCTGGGAACCGGGTCGTTTATTTGCCCATTATGACTACTTAGATATGAAGCTAAGCGCATCTATTGACATAGGTACTACTCGACATAATTACTACTCGTAGTTCTGTAGTGGTTCTGTGCTTCCGATTGATTTGTTATCTCCAGATAGCAGTAATTAACGACTGTTAAGTTAAATATTGTTTTGTCAAATACCCTTTGACACATGGATCGGCCATTCACCACCCATCATCATCACAAACCATACTTGTTTCATTGCCTGGCTCACTCTTTATTAACCACCCATAAACTATGTTAATCCGTTCCAAAATATAATGTTCTCTCTGCCTCTTTAAATATGAGTAGGACTTATGAAATTAAATATTAAAATAAATTATTTGCCAATTCTTTGACTTTGAATACTACTTAATATTTTTAGAGTTCTAAATAAAATACCTAATTATAATATTTAACATACTTTTAGATCGTATTGTTTATTTGTTTAGTGTTTCCAACTTAAGAAAATGCTCAAGCTGAATTGTTTTATCAAATCTTTTTCTATTCCAATATATTTCTTTTAAACAGTGTCTTTGGATTTTTATTATATTTTTCTCTCTTTAAACAGAGAATCTATCTGTCTATAATGTGTACAAACATACTAAAAATTGTTATCTAAAATACATGGTTAGTTAATAAACCTAACTAGAATTACTAAAACAACTTTAAAGCTAAAGTCTACAGTATATGAATCATGAAACCATATAGTATGAGAGGTTCAGATATGTGTATACCTACACTGAAATACTTTTAGGTTTACTACGTCCTCATATTTTATAACACGGCATGTACCAACCACAGACTTTGCATTTGTAAGGGCCCAATACAAAAGTTCAATTGCAATACAACACATAGGGTTACGCAATGTCTCTGTTTTAGTTGGAATTAGAAACGTTCGGGAGAAAGGTGGCAGTTTATGTAACATTCGTATAGATGTTTAACGAATACTATTAGTGTAGTTGGAGAGAAACAATTAGAACGTATGAAAAATTTAAAAATCCTACTCAAGAGAAACTGTAAAATAGAAAATGCTATTGAAATTAAATACATTTATTGGATCATATCCCACCTGTCTGCTATTAAGCAAGGTCTACCACAAACACAGGAGATAGATCATCCATTATCCAAGAATGGATGAGGTCCCTAACACCCCAACTATAATATATATAACAGTAGGTTCTTTGAGAGCACTTATGAGGTACAAGGTTTTAATTACAATTTTTTCTAAAATTGCTTTCAAATCTCCGGAAATTCTATTTAGTTGATCGAGGTTATTTTATTATTAAATATCAGTTAAGCTTTGACTTAGTTAAAACTTTATATATAATACAAATGTAAATTGTATCCCTTAATCCATTAACATTATGCTACAAGGTTGTACATAGAGTAAGAAATACACACATCGACAGTCATATATATGTACCTACACAAGGAAAATTAGTGATTTTACATTTTCTGTGCAGGAAGTTAAAAACTGAAAATACAATAAGAAGTTAAAGCGCCCAACGACGTTTTATAAATAACTCGACTCAAAGACAGTTCTAGTTAAATGGAATGCTCGGGGAGTGTGGACTGAACCAACCAGACTACACGCCAACAATAATAATTATAACAACAATTCTGTTCTTAACCTATTTTAGTTTAATAAATACCATATTGATTTCTGTCATGTTTATAAACTGAACCAATTTATCATTTGTCTCTAGCCGAATAAATACCTCTAGCGTAGGTCCGCCTACTTGAGTTATTATTAAGAATAATAAATCAGTGTTATCAAATAAACCTACGCAGTAATAAAATCCATATGCAGCATAAAAAGATCAATGCTCCGAGATTAAAATATACAAATCTATTTGTAGAGTCATTAGCGACATACATGGATTTATTATCTTTATTTTTAAGATGTACCGTTCTTTGTTTTGCTTTCACGAAATCAAATCATCTTCGCAACCCTTGACTGTTCCATTGTCGGGTCTTTCTTGGTATCGAGGGAAATCTTCTTTTAAGATACCTTTCAGTAGAAAGATCTCGGGTTACACAGCATTTTTACCTACTATAACCCCGTCGGCATCCATCTGGCGCATATGGAGAAGCTCTGGGATTTCTAATGACGCACCGATGCACGCCAAATGCGCCAATAAGCTAATCCCAGAAGCCGTAGCAGCTCGTTTTGTCATCTAAGGTATAAGGTCCTAGTACATGTTGGCCAAGTGCAGACTGCAAGACTTCTTACGGAGAACTTCGATATACACCTGGATATCCTAAGGAAACCTTTCCTCACGGTGTTGTTCTTCATTGAAGCAAGTGATAATTAATTTCTAAATCGAACCACTCAGTCTTGAATCCAGCGGATACATCAATATTGGCTACATTAAAATCGTTGTCGATGCTAAGCGTATATCTAATACTAAAATGTGTATGTTTATTTAGTTTTAAAATCACACAGTTGTATTTATAACAAAGAGAAGCAAAGGTTATTAATTAAGTTCACGCGCTAGATTTTGTGCTGTAGGTGTGGGACGTGTGTGGACTGCGGTTGTTTCTTTGTCGGCTTGTGAAGTTTTAAGTACTTGTGACTACGAGACAAGGTCTCACCCCGTGTATTTAGAGACGTTTTGTAGAAATGTAGCGCAAATTTTATTTTCTTGGACACATTTTTTTATGTTAATAGCAAAAAAGTAAACAGATGGCAAGCGGTTACCGTCATCGTACGTCCGTAACACAGAAGGCATCACTGACGCGTTGTCGACAACAAGCAAGCGAAGATTCTTGTGACTGGTTTTCGACACTAACCGAAACACGTCAAAACATATCACAGTTTATTCTAGAAGGAGGATGGTAAGCCCAGATTGGAAGTAAGGCAAATAAAAAATAACCTAAAAGAAAGAAGATCTCGAGCCAAGATTAAGGAAGCTAGGCAAATAAAAAATACCCTAAATAAGAAGTGCTCATAGCACGATGATTAGTTGCAGCTAGAAGTTTCTAACGAGTGTAGTCGAAAGCTGGGTTACCGACCTTACCGCTATCGGAATAGATCCTAGACCATTTCCGTATTTCAGAAGGTACGATAGACGATACTCCGATAGTCCATGGACTCAGTTCTTATTACTTATTAATCACCTACGACAGGCTTCTAATAACCCATCCCTACTGCTGGTTAAATAGTCATTTCAATAAACTTAATGAATAAACATCTATACTTGTGGTTGATGCTTTAAGGCTTTAAGGTTCTATCGTCTATCAAATATAGTATAAGTAGTCTATCAAATATCATATAAAACGATGCGATAACTAGCACGGAGAATATATAAATAAGCTATGTTCTAGTATTTTACGAATTTTCCATACCTCTTTCGACCATAAACCATTAATAAAGTCCATATAATTAAATTAAAGTCCATAGATAATAAATCAGTAGAACAAATCTCATTGATTAGCCGTTAAGTCGTGAAGGGGAAACCTGTTACGATCTATGAAAAAAAAGTGTACTATACAAGACAAACAGGATAAAATAGAATGTTGCGGTTTATATAGGGGACCTTACTAGACTACCACATTAGGCTGGACGTCCGTCAAATGTCTGAATAAAAAAAAACTGTCGGTGTTTTACATCTCAGTGTTCTTCTTTATAAACCATGTATATCTAAAGATTTAGGTTTAATTGTAAGTAATGTTATATTTTGAAAAAAAAATTAGGTAAACATTCTGCAGAGTTTCGGATTATGTTGAAGACATCTATATCCGATGGCTTTTGTATTGCATAGTCAAAGTGATTGACGACCCCGTAGCTTAGTTGGTAGTGACCCTGCCTTCGAAGCAAGGGGTCCCGGGTTCGATTCCCGGCCGAGCCAGATATTTATGTGACAGATGAATGTTTGTTCTCGGGTCATGGGTGTTAAGTGATGTGTTATTTGTGTTGTCCATGC
>DWPQ01001543.1:0-12076 GCA_018251795.1 Perichares adela | reverse complement strand
GCACAGGTATTTGCCGAAGCAGCCGTGCCCCGACAGCACCTGCGTCACCCTAAATGACAGGGAGCCGTGCCTTCTCCATGAAAATGATTACCTAACCTAACCTATAATTAGGTTAGGTTAAGTAATCATTTCGTTGTCGGTGACAGTGATAGCTTGAACTGACAAAGCCAACTTGTCTGTGACATAATTTTTGTGTGATTAAAACAATTGTTTGGGAGCCGTCTAGCGAAAATTGAAATATGGAACACTGGCCGGTTTTCGCGCGTGAAACGCGTCATATTTTTTCATTTCAGTTGGCTATTTCAAAAGGCTGGTTGCTTCTTTGTTTTAGATTTTTAGAGCACGCAGTCCCCGGTTTACTATGAGTATCTACGTATATTATATTGTTCCTTTCTGTAGAGTATAAACGTTTTAGTATGAATATAATAATATGTAGGTATATATTAAACAGCTACAATTATGGGACAGCTTTGGGATGTGGTTGTCATATATTTTGAACGGTACTAAATATATTTGCGTATTAGTAGGGTATATTTTTTACTCCTGCCATGTATGATTGGTTGATTATACAATTAACCATAAAATGTATGTATTTTTTCGGTCGCGTTGTCAAAACCCTATGATAAGCGGATCCCACGTTTATTTTTGTCGGCAGCATAACAATAGTATATTTGGTATTACCGATGTCCACAGATCGTGATTGACCACTCAAGAGTTTTTAATTCTATCAAACAATTCAATTCTATTAAAACACAAACATTTTTTATGTAAAACACTTTCATCGTAAAGCAAAATGCTTCGATTCTTCAGAAGTGGAACTTCTTTATGATATGGACATGCGGCTATAAACTTATGGCAACTAGTTTTGATCCATCCATCGGACCTTTATGAAGGCGAGCGGTCATCTCTGCTATGCCACGTCCATATAATGAATACAATCTCTCACGATACATTCAATAATACAATAGTGGAACTTCTATTGAAGAAAATATAATACTTTGTGAGCATTCCGCGGAGAAACAGTGCAGAAGAGAATGAAAAATGAAAAACAAATTCAGTGGAGCATATAACGCGAGCCGTGTTAGTTAAACAGCGTGGAGTGGAGATGGGTACAGTACTACAGCCGTAGTTAATGAGGTAAACTATCCATAACCAGGTAACTAGTCGCCGTGCGGTTGCGAGTGACTTCTAGTGCCATGCGCGCACTACTTGAAACTAATGCTCGGAACATTCTGTTGCATACGTTTTTGTTTTATAGTCAGGTGTGTAATGTATGTCTCGTTTATTTTAAGATGAGGTAGGAAAAGTAAAGATTAGAGAAGAAAAAATAAACAGATAGGAAGCGGCAAATGTTTTTTGCAATATTGCTAGCACACAATGAAGCTTAATTAATTAAATCTATAAATATAAAAAATTAAAACTTCTTCAGGTAGGTGCTTGTCTAGGAATATATTATCTCTAAATTCACCATCCATAGGGATTGATAACGTCAATAGTCACTAACGCGTTGCCGGTTGCAAAATAGTAACGGGTCACCTACTCCTCATAATTGCATCATCTCAGGATATGACTATTTCTTTATATTTATGCTTATTTCTATACTTAGTCTTATCCATTTCAAAGATAAGGCAAATTATTATAAACTCATATCCGCACATATCTTGGCAATAAAAAAAACTTATTATGAGGCAATATTTATAATGAACAGATTTACGTCATTCGTTAATTAGACACAGTGTTGACTCTACATTGATGAGTAGAGTAGGTACATGGTAATCTGAGGCTCATTTTTCCCTGAGCGAAGCGAAGGCGAGTTATTTAATTACTAAATGTAATTTCAAAGTTCGTAATACATAGGAACATAACTAATACATGTAGTTCATTCATTCGCTCATAAAATTCTTCGCTCTCGAGGGCGATGTATTTTATTTTTATTTTTGAAACATTTAAACGTGAAATTATTCGTTAATTCAATTCGTTCAGTTCTTATTTCAAAAATAACTTTATGTTCCATAATTTATAAATCGTTAAAAATAATAAGTGAAAGGAAATTCACAACGTTCGTTATAGGGGTTTTATTGTTCACAAAAATCTCCATTAAAATGGTAAAATAGAATTTTGTAGTGTAGAATTCTCGTCGGGTTCCATTTAAAATTGAGTTCGCGAGCATAAAAGGAGGATTTGTAGAGGGTAGTTACGATCCAGTCGGTTCGGTCCGCAAATATAATCCGATTACCATAAAATATATTTTAGATCTCGCCGACTCTTTCAGATAAAAATATGCAGTGTGCTAGGCAGTAGGTTTAGTTGAGATAACTGCATCTCATTTCATATCGGGACCATTGATTAGATATGGTACTTGGTACGGAATGTAGGTCACATTGCTTTGTTGAAAATACGCTACACAACAAATTAAATATTGTGTTGTCAAACGCCTATTTCGAATTGTACGAATATTATTGACCAGAATAGCTCAAGGATTTAAAGGATTTGGAGACCGCTCCACGAACTTAAGGTTCTATTATGATTTTGAGGAAATAAACTAGCTGTGCCCGCAGCTTTGCCAGCGCGGAAATCCGGTTGTCACAAGTTTTTCCAGCGCAAAAACCGACCCCGTGGGAATTCTAACATAAAAGGTAGCCTATTTCATGCTACATAATCTCCTATATCTTTCAGTGAAAGTCCCATCAAAATCGGTACAGGCATTCCAGAGATTAGCCGAAACAAACAGACAGATAGACAGACAAACAAAAATAATAAAATAAGTTATTTTGATATATTATTATGTATCTAACATATGCATTTAGTAAAAAGCGGTTTTCGAATTTTTCCTGTCCAGTAACTAGTCAGTAATGAATTTAGTATCACATGCCATGGGTGATGGTGACCGCTTTCCATCATGGAATTAGAATAAAAATTTAAGGGAATGAATGTAGATCACTAAAACTATTGGCTGGATTATGTGTGAGTGTTCGACTTACGACCGGCGACCGGCGACCTTACCATTGAAGTCATTCCGGCCGGTCGTAATTAGCGGCCGCTGTTTGTTGTGTTACTCAGCTCGTCTGCTACGCTTACCCACACACAGGGACCATCGTGCGGGAACTTGACAGACAGTCTCGAATTTTCAATGGAGACGTTTCGAAAATTACCTTTACCATTGCTTCTTACCTTTACCTTGCCTTGGTAACTGTGACTATGTTCAAGGATTAATGAAAGACCTTTTTAGAGACATTTGTTTGTGGTAACGCTAGTCCGCTGATGACTTTATGAATGTAGATAACATTGATAACGTCACAGCAAACGACGATTCAATGAGTAACCGATGAGTGTGCATGAGGTCATGATTGTAGTTTTAGTAAAGAGAAGTGTTTCAAACGTTACAGCATTTGGTGATCGATAAGTTTGGCGTACCCTAATGAGAGAAACAGTACTTCCCTTACGTAATTCGCGATGGGTTCATCCCCAGGGACTTTAGACGTCCCCTCATTGTACCTTAACCGTAAGGCGCGTAGCATCTGCTGGGACGAAAAGATGACATGACATGAGTGGCCAAAAACGATAAATATAATTGCTTACAAGGATAACTAATTATGCTAAGTCGAGGCGGATATTTTTTATGTTAACTGACTAATGAGTAGTCGGGTACCCGATGGCAAGCGATCACTTACTTGAGGTTTAGAGATATTTGGGGTATATCCCCAACTCCCCAAAGATAACAGTTGCTAATAATATAAAAAAGGTAAGAGTTCATCTACTATCTAATATATTCTACATAAAGTGTATCCTTTTTTTTGTTTATGGGGTGGAAATCTCCGTGAAGATACCCGATAGGTTACGTGGGATTTCTACCCACTAAAACCTCACAAACAGCATTTAACCGGCGTATGTATATAGAGGCTCCGAGATCTCAACTGAACGCATACATAAACTATATCCTAAGATTTGTTTATCGTACGGCCATCCTACAGCTCAATAACTGTTCTATAAATAACTCGAACAGCCCTTGGTAGTCAATGTCGTGTTGTGGCATTTTTTGCTGCTACTGTTGCTTTTAAACGTGTTTGCTTCCTTTGTGTCTTCGCGTAAACATAAGTGCGACTAACACTGAACAGCTGTTTCTTACTGCAGACAAGGGACGTGTTTTAAATGTTTTACTGGGGGATTTGCACTGGTTTTCGCTACAATCAGGAGGTTTATATGGAACAAAATATTTATCGATATACAGTCTCAACACGAGATCTCAGAAACCATAATAGTATAACGCTAAATGAAACCTCCGGGAGCAGCTAGTTACTTATAATTAGGGGTGTAAGGAGCTACATTATCATATTGTCCCTTTGCTGGGATCGGGTCTCCTCCCACGCTGAGAGGGTTTAAGGCCATAATCTACTACACTGGCCAAGTGCGGGTTGCTACACTTCTCATACCTTGGAGAACATTATGGAGGTCTCTTAGGTATGTGGGTTTCTTTATGATGGTTTCCTTTACCGTAAAGTAAGTGATACACACATAATTTAGAAAATTATTGCTAGGGTCGATCGCACGACCTTTCGTTTATCTTTCACTGCTTTTTCTTTGACCAGAATCAGTACTGGATTTTTTTCCTGTTTTGCAGAATCAAATGAGTGATTGCGATAGGGAGCGTTTGTTTTTTAGCGCTTTTTTGCATCGCCCATGGGCGACATAGACCACTTAGTATCAAGTGGTTCGTCTGCTAGTTTGAAACGGGACTATTCCATCTCAATCAGGCAGGTCCATGGTAGCTGTGTTTAAACACTTTTATAAAGGACCATTGATTGATATCAATTGATTTATTAGATAACTAGCTGATCCCGCAAATGTCGTGTTACACAGTTGCAAAATTGACCGTTGGTGGTGGAATGGTTGACAATTAAAGAGTTATGTGTATTTTTAAGCAAAATATTAAAACATTTTTTTTACAGAATATTTTTAAATTTATTTGGAGTGAGCCACTCTTGTCACATAGAGGTACGAAAAACTTTAATAACAAAAAAATCCTCCAACTTTAAATTTTGGTGTGAGAAGGATTTGAAACCGCAAACTTCTTGCATGAAATCAACGGTTAAACTAAGCTCTCTTTACTTGGTAGTTATGGGTATTATTGCGACTAATTCCCCACGCAGCTTACAATCGGATGTTAAGCATATTTGTGTGAGGGCTTGTCACTTGATCTTTGAAAATGTCACGCATATGCCAACGTGTTCTCATCGGGTGGCTCGCAGCGGGTTGGGCTCCCCTGGCTCCGATCACACGCTTTTGTTTAGCTTTGGGGATTGATACAGGAAAAACAGCTTTATCAGCTACAATAGCTTCAAATGTTAACTGGTAGTACCAACTCCAATTTTGTTGAAATGCTAAATATGAATTGGTTATCTTCGGTATTGTATTTCAGTAAAAAAGAAATGAGAAACCTAGTTGCCTGAATGGTGTTATGAAAATAACACCCTCCTTCATAAGTAAGGCAGGAATGTAAAAACCAAAATATGTACAGGTATCATATACACAACTACGTTTCTGATTTCTTCCTCTATTCCGTCCTCTTTCTAGACTAAATTGTTAAGAATTTTCGGATTTGTTTTTCGGTAAAAGTTGGAGAGCCGGCTTTCCCGTTATCTCCTTGGTTGGTGAGTTATTGTTTATAAGAAGGCCTGTTTGCGACTATTCATTAAAAAATGAACGCCCGAGTTATGTAACTTTGCCTGGTTGTTTGCTTGAAGGGTGACAGATAGTAGCCAAATTTTTTGAAGTCCTGTCTTTCTTTGCAGATCACGTTAAGCTGTTGATCACGATAGTCCCTCTTCCGTTCTTTTACATTCTTTACGGGTGGCATGTAAACTTACAGGGTTGATCACTAACTTATCTAACAAGAACTTGGGCAGCATAATGAAGAACATTCAGGGTCTCATTAATTAGGGGGCTAGACCCATGCCCCTCAGTAGGCCCCTAGTGAACTTACGCCATTCGAAGGTACTATACATATTAAGGAACTCGTACATGATATTACATTGTATTAGACAGCAGTGTGTCCTTATTTCTTAAATAAACAGGCCCAGACAAGTTACACCCGCCAAGGTTATAAGCAATTTAATGACGTATTATTTGTTTAAATGCTTCTTCAGCAAAATACTATGTCACCAACGCAAATACCTCAGGTGTACGGAATTATAGCCAGTGTTTGCGTTGCGTTAGAGCGATAACGGCTTGTACAATATTGACACACGAAACTGAGTGGCCGAGCAGGAAACTGAATGTTTGGGATAGTTTAAATACTTCGGATAATTTATAGTTATTTATGTTAATTGCATTTTTATGCAGTCTGGAATGGCTACGCTAATTGATGTGGGAACCAGACATGGAGGAAAAACCATCATCACATTTCATAATTGTCCCACTGCTGCACTCTAGTCCGCTGCCACAATGAGGATTTAAAGCCATAGTTTGCCACGCTGGCCTAATGCAGATCGGCAGACTTCACACACCTTCGAGAACATTACAGAACATTCTGAGGTATGTAACTTTTGTTTGTCCTTTACGTTTTCCTTTACAAATGATCTCATAATTAAATCTTAACTGGTAAGAATAATGATTGCATTAGGCCCGGATGTTAGGATGTCATACTTGTGTTGTGATATCATATTTTATCTTACAACTGGCTGTGCCCGCTGCCCTGCCCGCGTGGAAATCAGTGTCACAAAGTATTTCCCGCGTAAATCCGAATCCCGCGGGATTTCTAAGATAAAACGTAACCTAAGTTTCTCCTTGTTACCTCAGCTATCTTCCAGTGAAAGTCCCGTCTAAATCGACCCAGTTCAGAGTTTAACCGAACAAACAGACAGACAGACAAAGCTTTAAAACAATACATTTTGGTATATGTACCTTGTATACATACATATGCATTTAGTAAAAATCGGTTATTTAAATATTACAAACAACGCTCAAATTTTATTTAATTGTATAGATTACATTAGAATAGTCTTCTGGGGTTCATAACTGCGTAGGTGTGAGTGCGTTAACACACATTTAAAAGAAATAGTACATACTAATCTGTGCATTTGGTCACGTAAATAGATTATTAGGTACACAAGCAACTGCTAGTTAATGTGCGGCCATTTTGGCGCGTGCTTGTTTTACATACTGCGAATAGGAAGCCAACTAAATGTAAAATTCAATCCCTCAAGAACGATGCAAAGCTAGATAACTGCATACCTATATCGGATGTCGCAACCGGATGCCTGTCCGGTCTCCGGTGTAGCTATCTTCTGACAATTCTGTTCTTAGAAGCACCTCGTACCAGGAATCTAGACGAGATTCAATTCAATTCGATTCAACTCACCTAATTAGTCAGTCGATGCAGGCAAACTAATGGTTAGTGGAATTGACAATTTAAGGAAAGCCAACTGGGATATGACGTCATTGAAGAATATGGGACAATTTAATTTTAAAATGTTTATTGATATGGGCGGGGTTTTATTCAGTGTCGTGATGATTCAAGCCGAATCAATCACAGTCACATTTAAATCACAGTTAAAGTAAAATAAATGTATTTAATATTTTTTTATATTGTTCGAATTCTGCAGGCACCGTTTAGTTTTCAGAACTTAAGTGCATATTAGACATTCATTATTACTTACTTCATAAAGGTGTGTGAAGTTTGCTAATTTACACTTGGCAAGATTGGTGGAGTGTGGCCTTAAACCCTCTCAATATGAGAGAAGACAACAGGTCAACCGTAAAGCAGCAATGTTTTGTGATGTTGAGGAACATATTATAAACTAGAAGACCCGGCAGACTTTGTTCTGCTCGGAAAAGCAGCGATTGGATCAGGAACATGTGTTTAGGTATCTCGTAAAACAATGAAGTTCCTGGAAAACTAAAAAAAAATGGGAAAAAAGTTGTATACATATTTTCATCTCAAGAGCTTCAAGTATCTCCATATAACATTTTATCACAATCGATTAAGCAGTTCAGCCGTGATCACGTCACAGACAGACAGTTACTTTTGCATTTATAATATACCTAATATAAGTATGGATTAATAGGAAAAGCATATTTACATTAATTGCGAAGCATGTCAGCTAACCTATATATTTGCTTTATACCAGTAATTACCAGGACAATGTGTACACACGTCCGTCTTAATTGCAGGACATTACTCGTGTAGGCAGTCTTGTATCTTAATGGCATTATCCTACTGTGGTTACTGGTTAGTTAGATATGGTTATCTTTGCCTTGTCCTGTTTGAAATAACAATAATTTTGTAATGAGTTCGACCCATTAGCGGTGGACTAAAAAGCATGAGTTCCTTGTAATAGTATTCCACTGTTCCACCATGCTGTATCAGATCGGAATGTGGGAGAGGTAAGTAACCGACTCGGATATTCTTATTTATTACCGTCCAAATACAACCGACATAGGAGAATTGGTTTTTGGATGGTGGCGGCCTGGTTGAAGTCAACCTTGCCATATGCTGAAAGTCTCCGCTCATGTATGGGTCCGGAAATTTATCGTTTAAAATAATTAAGTATGTATTGTTAATTTTGTTAATTCTTCTATCTTTTTTATTTTATAATTTATGTACACTATCTTATCTTTTTTACTATTTTATCCTTCTTTTGTTATTATTTTAAAATGTGTATGTTTGTTTTATTTTCTTTTATTTATGTATCATTGCGCATTTAATTACTGAATCAATGTTTTTCTTCTTCGGTATCTGAAGTCAGCGGTTGAACCAGATGTGGAATTTTCTTCAATGGTGTCCCGCTCTTGTTGAATCTGTGCCCGTTATTAGACAGTTTTATAGGAAGCTGTAGAATCCTGGACTATTGAAGACATCTCGTCAGATGTTTCTTTGGGTATATTTTGTTTCTTCACGAGGAATTGAATCATGGCGCGGTGTTCTTCAGTTGACATAGTCACGTAGTAGTTACGTATCTGAAACATTAATGAGTAATAAAAAAAAGGTCATTTAAAACTCTTACTCAGAAAACTACTAGTGTTCAGTAATTGGATGATGCATCACTCCTAAGTACCTTGTAGCTTAACTATTGCTATCCAACGATAATTTAAGTTACAATCCGTAGGCAACAACGGTTACTATCGTTTAATCGCTTATTTTTTACCTATTTTTCTCCATGATGAAGCGTCTTTTCGAAACCGTAGCATAAGTCAGAATCTACGTACTCCAGTGTACCGGTATAAGTGATACGCATATAAAAAAATTAACATGAATTATGCTTTTTTAAGTATTAATGTTTTAACGTGCCCTCTACAGCCCAAATCAAATTCTACATTACTCTGATAATATTGTGTAGCGATATATATTCGGTGAAATTGTATAATAACAATTTATTGGTTGACAAGCAAAGACCTTCGCATATGAACGCGATGACAGATATTAATCTATCGTTCCCAGAACTGTCCAGTTCGCGGAAGCGATACTGTAAACAGAACTATAAACTCACTGGGACCAAACAATATTAGTACAATTATGTTTAAATCAAACTGTTGAACAGTTGTCCCGTTGCTGAGCTTAAGAAGCTTAAGTCTTGAGAGAAAGTTCAGGTGTCAAACACGCTGGCCAAGTGCGAAATCAAATCACACACCTTCGAGAAAAATATAGTTCTAAGGTTTAAAAGGTTTCTCACGTTTTTTCCTACACCTAAGCGAGTTATAATTGATAGTTTGGAAATATTATTTCTAAACCGCACATAATAATCTGAGGTGCATCATTCGAATTCAGGCAGACTAGGCTTGAGTTCCACTACCCGAGCTCTGCCTCAACGATCTCTTAACCAAATCCAGGCCTCTAGTTTTATCATACACAACTTGTAACATAAATTCCCTTGTCTTAACAGGATATCTTGTAAAGCTTACGAACATAAAATTTAGCACGTACCGCACTTAGCTTACGGGAGCTTGTTATGAGATTTTTCAAAGTAAAGTCGTTTGGGAACGTTACAATTTTATTACTCTACGTGTTTGAAACTTTGTACGATTCGTCTGATACTGTACACTTATTGGTTGTGTATGTCCGTGCTATGAAAGGGAGTAACAGGAATAGCCGCTTATAAACCTCCGTCCATACACCAGAGCCCCTAGACAGAAATCTTAGCGGTAACCGTTCACGCTCACGCTATTTGTGTAAAGATGATGTGCTGTCACGCCAAAAACCTTTCCGCATGGACTGTCATTTCCATACATTTTAAAAATAGCGTGAGCGTGAACTGTTACCGCTAAGATTTTTGTCTAGGAGCTCTGAAAGAAAAACATTATACAGGCCGGATTACCTTAGACTCAAGCATAAAAGGAACCCTTTTTACAGAACTTCAGGCACAACATAAAAAAACATGTAAAAAAAATTGAACGTCAACTTAAAACTTGATTCGATTTTTGAAATTCCGTAAGCAAGATCATTCACCGTTAGCGTTGCTGGGATCGTAATTCGTTACGATGCATGCAATACGTGACCACGCATAAATTATCGTTTCCCCTTAGAGGACAGGTAGTATCGATGCACGTCGGAACGACACGAAGAGCGATTTCTAGCTCAGGTAGGATGTCAGGATTTGTTTGGCTTTAAAATTTCATGCTGACGAAACAAGAACGCTGTATTTGAGCTTAAATCGGCTGACCAAAGTGTAGCTGATTAGAACGCTTCGCGAATAATTTATCCAATATATTTGATTGTACAGAATTTGGAGCTATTAGTTATCAAATTATTGGCATTTGATAACTTATAGCTCCAAATGGCATTAAAATATTTTATATTACTTTTGTGTCTACTCAGAAAATGTTTGTAATTGATCTTTTACGGGGGTAACGGGTACAATAGTTAGATTTGTGTGCAGGATTTGAACTTAGGCCTCCCACGCGGAAGTACTATATTGTAACCTGTAATATAACTAAATTATAATATTTTGAGTATATATTTACAGATCACACAAGATAAAAAAAATTTTAAATATAAGCCCAACTTTGAAAATATATATACCAAATACTATCTAAATAATCCGTGTTATTAATGGAACATGCAATTATGGGTGATTACACTAGGACTACGAGATACAATAGCTGATGGCTGTGGGGAACGGACCCCATGCAATGCGTAATCAAATACAGTCGTTGGATTCTGACACAATGTATCAAATTTAATAACACTCTATTGTGCTTACATGTGCGTGGTTAGTAATTTTTCATAATTACAATTTACTAGTAAACCGAACTAAATTCGCTTTGCTAAACAGGACCAAACCTATTCTTTTCCTTTACAAATAGCATCCAACCCTCGCACAGAATAATTGGTATTTTTACTCAATCACGCATTGTTGTGCATAATTTAACATCTACATCATTGTCTCTTTCACGGCTCTTTATCCTCGTTATGTTATTTCAAAACATATTCATCACAATACACAATCGTGTGACTACTGGATTCAGGTGTCCTCTTAGTTATAGCGGGTTTAGGCCATAGCCCACAACTCTGGCCAAATTAGCTTGACAGACAGCACTCCTTCGAAAGCATTATAGAGAACTTTCAAGTATGCAGATTTTGTCACATCTGTCCGCGTGAAGCTATAAAGGCCGCTAGGGCCAACAGCAGAATGACGATCAGAAACAAACAGCTTTTCTCCCATCGTATTACCTCGCCGAAACATATGATAATTAATTTCTTTCATAATTGCACATTATTTTAAAGATTATTGATGGTTTTTATTACTAAATTTTAACCGGCAATTTCATACTCATGCCAAGTTTTCTAATGTACCAATTTGTAATCGCCGGCACAATATTCCTCATTCTACTACCTTTGGTTGTCTACAAGAGATCGGTCACAGCGATAGAACGGCCTATTGCTTTCCGTTTTATAAACGTTTGTATAATTCCTATTGGTTTATAATAAATATTGTTCTGACTGCATTAATCTGTAAAGCCTGCTAAAGCCATCAGCAAGACGTCTTTTTTTTTATACCATAAACTTACTGTTTATACTCGTACACATATTTCTTGTGTGTATGTCACTGAACTCCTCCTAAACGACTGGGCAGATTTTGAT
>DWPQ01001542.1:0-12079 GCA_018251795.1 Perichares adela | reverse complement strand
GTGCAATGTGACCAAAGTACTTGAGGACTCTACGCAAGCAGATCGTAGATAGTCGAGTCCTTATCTTAAGTTCTTTGGGGATATACGCATTAGTGCGCCGCGCTGTCCATGGGATTCTCAACATTCGGCGCCAGCAAGATACAGAACCATACACCATAAAGAAGTTACATAAGTTATAAAATCTAAAATTATTCATGGGAAATACTGATAGATTGATGATATAGAAAACTTAAAAAATATATATTCCAATATATGTATTAATTTTATGCAAGATATTAATGTAAATTAGAATTTATGTATAAATTAGAATTATTCAAATTAACAATAAATAATTCATCTTAAATAGTTAAAGTATCGAAATGATTCTGCGAAGGATACAACTGAATGTCACGGGGCAAAAAAACCTGTGTCACGTCGAGGCCCGACGACCGACAGTGATGGATTGTACCTACACAGTACACACCCACTCGCCTTTAATCAGCGCAAAGCTGCGCTGTGACATTTCCCTGCTGATTCGCATCTAATTTGCACTTTGCATGCATAAATACAGTTCACTGTTGATTACATTTTATACAATTTTAGCAAGTTGTCTACCAGAAACACATGATCAAACTTCTTACTATAAAAACTTGATGTACACTTGCTTCGGTGACGCCAAACATCGAGAAGAGAACCTGCTTCATAATGTTGTCAGAAGCGTGTTAACTCAACTTAGCGTAGTAGTGTATAGCTCTATCTCGTCAAATTTTGAGATGAAGCCCCACCCTTAGCAGTGAGAAAATTATGGGTTGTAACAAAACTCATAACTTGATTGCACGGGCCTCACGACCATAGGGGAGGAAAAATGGCGAAAGTTACATTTCGCTAATGTGTCGATTAATCAATACAGTTGGAACTAATTTCAAACAAAATCATTGTCCTACTACTATCTTCGATAGATCACGAATCCTTGCCACATCTTACCACATATTTAGAACGCCTCAAGAAAATACTGGTCACCATATCACACAATAAAATATCTACTTCACTCTAATGTTACATATTTTATAATTATGTCTGCCCGATGCAAGCTTCCGCAGCTGCAGTCGAAGTTCTTCAGTTTCAGTAAGAGTTGCATAAGTTGTTACATAATTTGTTGAGTCTGCGGAATTTTTGCTCGCAGGAGCAGAAATACTATAGTGCGACTACAAACAGACTATGTTCACGTGTGACCTCGGTTGGAAATAACTATGGGGAGTGAATGTCTGTAAAATATTTGCATATGAGTATTTTTTTTAAGAGGGCAATGTTCGTTTTGGTCACGCATTCCGACGACTCTTTGATTCCAAACAAGCATAAGACTAATTTCATGCTGGGCATATTGAGAGATTAAAATGCACAAGAAACAACAAAAGCAAATTAGACTTTTGTTGAATGTTTTTGAACAGCAAAGATATTATTTTCGATCTGGAGAGTTGAAAATATTATCTATAAAAAAAGGAATTATCATTCTAATGAATTTCATATATTGGCGTGAAAGTTCAGGATGATTTGAATTAAATTGAAACGAAAAAATGGCGAACGATCCATGACGTTTCAGATGATCCAGTCGATGTTTTTCCGGGCAGGACAAAGTCTGCCGGTTCCACTAGTTGTTTATAAAGTAAATAAGTACTTTATAAAGTAAATGTGCACACCTAGCCTAAATGCGCGCGTGCGTCGTGACAATGACAACTGCTTTCACCCGCGCTTCCTTCTCGCTGATTGATACGGCACACGACACGACACGGCACGACACGGCGCCGCACCGCACCGCACCGCACCGCACCGCACCGCACCACCGTCCTCATAAATAGTCAATTTGTAAGTTTTTGTCACTAAATTACGTTCCGTGTCTTTGTGTTTACCGATTACTTTCTTCGACGAAATATTTACAGTCAACGACTGTGATTGTTGTTAAATATGTAATTATATTTTTAATAAGATTTTTCATATTTTAATTAATTTATTAACTAGAAATATTATTTAAATAGATACAGTTGTAAATAATTTATGAAATTTAAGTTTATGCATCATCAATATTAACTGTGGTTTTTGCATTCTCGCAAAGTAAATATAGATAGTCGTATGTTGAAAGCGTGTGACGTCATCATATTATTATGATAATAACTTTAAACTATTTATTGGCAGGAAGATGATTATTGTGAAAAATCAATAATGGTATTTATTTACTGATTAATACATTTATTGAATTAATTATTGAGATACCATGCTCTCTTTGGGATATCTCTACTCGTACCTTGTATTAAGACATTCCAATTGGATCGATAGTTAAAGTTTAAAATTAATTATTATTGATGATACGGTGATTGATTATCCCTATGAGGGAAGTCAGTAAATGATCTGTGATATATTTTAGAAACACTAAACCCAGCGGAGCACGCCCGTTACCGCCTTCTCGGTCGAAATAAAAAATAGGTGCCCTTGACTTACAGCATGACCTAATACTATTAATTTATAGTACTTTATAATATCAATGTTTTTTCAACCTTCACTTTTTGTGGTTGGACACGTTTTTTATTTAATTGTTAGGTCTTTCGTTCACTAGTCGACAGAAATGTATAAAATAGGTCCGTCTGCAGCGGTCGTAAAAACTAATAGAATACATTTTTTGTATACAAGTAAAAACTAAAAGTCTCACTTATTGTGCTCTGGGATTCCTGAGACTACCGTATTACAGGTAATACCTAAGTGGTGTAAGTGCCCAATAATTGATTCGTACCCCAATTTCAAGATACAATAACAACTAAGGGAATAGTAACAAAATATGTATTGGCTTAACAAATCATAATAAAACGCTATATATGCTACAACGGTAGTAAACACTAACGTCCCCAACTATATCCAAGTCGCGAGGTTACTACACTTGTATCTATGATGTCTGATGGTGACAAACAAACAGATGGGTCACTTGAGAGTAGGTCCCCACCGCTCATACACTTCAGCAAAGGTATTGCTAACGCGTTGCAAGCTAAAAAAGTAACGGGATACCCGCTATCACGGGCTCTCCGGCAGTGTAACAACAGGTAAAACTTTTCAGGTGTTATCCTAAAAGACATACGACATAAAGCTATATGTTTAGCTCATCCAGTGTTCCACACATTGCACCAGGAGCAAAGGATTTTGTTTTAGACAGAAGGTTGTGATCGAGCCTCTTACTTCACTGATTAGTAGGTATTTTTGTGATACCACTGGTAGTCATTCCGTATGAAACGCAGATAGGTACATTCCATATCTTTATTATACTCATTACATTACATTGAATTTAAATGGCTATAACGTAATTTAAATTAAAGCTTAAGCTTCGATAATATACGTATCTTGACCAGTCTTCAAATAAAAAAGTTTCTCACAACAATAAATTCCACTGATGCGTTTAACCGACAATTATTTATTTTATGATCATGCCCTTTTCTCTTGACATACATATATTTAAGAATATACATATTTTACTGCCCGGACAACTTCCTAAAATATAATTCCTATATTTTTGTATTCACTGACTTTAAAATTGTAAATGTGGGCCAAATCTCTTTCACTCCAGGCTAAAACCCGGTCCCGTAGCTGGGCAAACTTCGTTATCAATTTAGCTTATCAGCGTGACCATAATGCTCGCGTGGGCGGATTTACGACGCTCGCTTATCTAAATACATCGATTTAGATGCAATTTTAAGGGGATTAAATGCTCGAGTAAAGTTTAAACGAAGAAATTTAATTTGTTCGAGTCACATTAACGTAAAAATAGGGAAAGAGGGGTTATTCTAATAGAAAAACGAGCGTAAATCATAAAAAATATATTTGAAAATCTTAACTCGTAGATACAATGTCGATAAATAATGGTTTAGCACTTTTGCTGTTTCGAATAATTAATCATTGTTACACGTACGTACTCGTACATAAAAACTTCGCTAGACTTCGCCGCGCGAAACAATGGCTGGAGGTAAAAAGTCCATCGGAGTGTGTAGAATACGTATTGCCTAGAAGCATTATATGAATACAAAAGCTCATTCGAGCCAGCCAACGTCCACCGGGCTGCGGGCACTACGGGCAGGGCAGACCGAGAGACGAACCGCATTCCTAGATGCATTACAACTAGTTAACTCCTTAACCATTGCAGATTCGCGAGTCAACACACCCATCCACGGACGGCCATTTCACCGCTCCATCTGCGTTATCCTTCCATTTCAATGACAGAAGCCAAGCGACACGAACGCAAACGCGTACGTACCAACAAACTATCGCTACAGACTCGCATGCGCCGGCGCAGTGAAAGTACTTTCGCGCGCTCACCGACCCGGTCGTCGACCTTCACGAGCGACGGCGCTATACTCGCGAGCGGGATGGGTGTAGTTTTCTCGGGACAGCCGTGAAAAGCCCGTCGGGTGCTGGGCGCGAAAGTAAGTCCACCAGGAAATAGCTGCGATCGTAAAGTTGTAGCTAAACGTTTTTTATGCGTTCACCTTTACGATGACTATAAAAGGTTTATTGTTTGCAGCAATACAGTGCGGTGGCCCGCTTTCAGCTGATTTTCTCGATCATTTTCCAAGCCATCCTACGAAGGAAAACTGTGAACGTAGCTGAGTTATGTTTAAATATTCATCACATAAAACCCAAATCGAGGTATCCTATCTAAGCTATAATTAGGTATTGTATGTTTGAACAATAACACGACATGTAGAAGATTTTATTTTTTGGAGAAATTGCGTTACATACAATACTGAAATTAGTATATAAAACCGACGTCGCGGATCGACACGAAGTAAGATCGAAAGTCGCTCGCTCTCGACGCAGACATTTTGTCGGTGTTGCCATCGAGTCGAGTAACTCATTAGTTGCGTGTTGTTATACAACAGTCGGTGTTTTCTAACCGCAGGCGTTCGCTAATCTTACATGTGGATAGTTTATGCTTTATGAATAATTGTTCGGAAGATATAACTTTTACATATTTAGGTGATTGTATCTAAACTCCATGAGAGTGGAAGTTTACATCGATAGAGTAGATATTGAACAATCGGTAAGTAGTGGAGTTGTGCGTTTGATATCTATAATAGTAGATTGTTATGCATAATTAAGCGTCAATGCCCGGAGGCTTGGGTCAATCGTAATTGTATGATTTGCGTAAGCGAATTCTCCCGCGTAGTACAGAGTACTCCAGGCCTTCTTAATTACAAGTAGGTTATATCGTTCACGAACGAAGGCATACTGATGGTTAATATGGAAGCGACTAAATATCAAGCAGTAAAAGAGCTTGTAACGACTAGGCAGCTAATTCAAAAGCGCGTAAAAGGATTTATGCGTTGTGGAGTACGTCTTCTACTTGGTCAAGTCTCCCGGATGCCCGCTACCTATCTATTCCTTATAAAGGAGTGATAATAGGTGATGATAATACCAGTAGTATCAGTGATGTATACAGAATACATTCCTTTAGGATTTAAACTGTTAATGAAAAAAAAATCGGTGGCAATCATTAGGACCGCTGGCAGAAGTAAAAACTTAAAACTATATTTTGAACATTATTTATTATGTATCTTTGTATGTTTAAATTAATAATACGTATTTCACATAAAAAGTGCTCAACTCGCCTAAAGAAGTTCTCACGTCAAAGAAAATGGTCCCGGTGACGGTGATCAGGCAGAGTTATACCTCATTTGTATACGTAACACAATGTTAGGTGAGTGTCGCCGGCTACCGGCGGTGCACGGCTGCACGGCTGCACGGCTGCACACTGTCCACACAATCTGTTACCGCGGCGCACACAACACAATGCGCGGCTGTGAATTCTGGCATTTTACGACGATTGTATCTATCGGACAGTGTAAAACATAAGCGTGGAGCGGTCATATCATATCACGGGTTTCTCCTCTTGTATGAATGGGTCTAAAACCCGCTCAAGAAGTTAGAAGATAAAAAATAATGCAGTCCGTGTGAAGATTTAATGGCCGCTAGGACCGATAGCAAAATCGGAAAAAAAGAGTTTTTTAGATTCTTTGCATTTGAACTGTTGTGGAAAGTAATATTTTATGTTTATCTAGTGGACCCGGCAGACGTAGTCCTGCCCGGAAAAGCGACAGTACCAGGCCAATGTATTTTTAGAACATTGTTTTCATGTATAGCGTAAAACAATTAAATAGGCTATTTTCATCCCAAGACCTTCAAAAATCTGAATATAATATTTCATCACAATCGGTTCAGCGGTTTAGACTTGGTCACGTTACAGGCAGACAAAGTTACCTATGATACTTTCGAATTTAATTAGTATAAATAACTCCTAACCTATTCTATTCTAGAAGTATTAAAAAATGTTTAAAAGTTGGTTTCAATAGTAAACCGTGCACCGCTTCAGCTCGTGACTCGTCCACCAGTCAAAAGTGAGTGAGTCGCGGCGTTAATTGTCCACTAGAGAGTGAAAGTGTTGCCATTTAATTCGTACTGAAATTACGTTTGTTTGTATATTTGTGTGTGTTACGACTACCGCTCGGGTTCTCTTCCCTGGTTGCGCAAGAGGCCATTGTTATTGTTTTATCTTTGCAGTTTTACTCGCGAACTACGTCTCTGTCTGTGTATCTGACAAATTATATATTTATATCTAGCTATGCTCCCGGCGCCTTGGCTGCATGGAAGTCAATGCGTCGCAAAGTTTTTCTCACGTAAATCCTAATCCCGCGGGAATTCTATGATAAAAGATAGCCTAAGTTACTGCTTATTACATCAGCTATCTTCCAGTAAAAGTCCCGTCTAAATCGGACCAACCGTTCCAGAGATTACCCGGAACAAACAGACAGACAGACAAAAATTTTAAAAACTGTTGATTTGGTAGGTACTTTTACCGTGTATGAATTTAGTAAAAAGCGGTTATTTTAGTATTACAAATAGACTCTCCAATTTTATTTAGTTCTATAGAAGAATAGATAACAGTAGTATATTATTATAAGAAAATACTGATTTAGCACATAACGTATGCTCTACTGGCTGATGGAAACATATATTTTTAATATAATAACTTGTACTACCACTCTATAAACATTGTGAGTTGTGGTTGCCTGTAATTGGGAATGCACTTATATGTATCTGAAAGGAACACAATTACAATAGTGTAGTGTACTTTCCGTTGGCGATCCTTAAATAAATAAATAAATTGTAATTATCCTTTGATATTAGCAATCAAGATACTGTGATAAAATTCGCCCATGCAATCGACTTACGTTTGTTGTACTTGCTCCTATGTCGAAGGAAATCAAATTCGGCCAAAACAACAGCGCAGAGGTTGTTCGGTTAACGACAAGTCATTCAACTTATCGATCACCGAGTTACTTACATCACGGTACGTATAAACAGTCATTTCTTTTATTTAGTAACACAAAGGAACCTACGTCACTTCACGTCATGAGTTCAATCACTCGGTTACATAATTAGTACCAAGTTTAGAGGCTGACGTGACCCGTATACGAAACCCGATTTTAAAACAGATCTGTTTTATTAATTGTCTGCAAGAATGATGTTAATAGTAACATAATATCGGCGATCATAGAATCTACGATACAAAGCTTTTAAGTCACATATCCTGTCCTCATTCATTTATTTTCCGTATCAGAACCATTATAGCGACTTTTTTATGTTGATTATCTACAATTCATTATTTTATTATGTACACTGCTACCCTGTTTCTTTCTTTTAATTTCTTCTTTATTTCCAAGCAATGGTTCCATGGAAAAGATAAGGCCGCCAATAGTGTCTCAGTTTCCTATAATATGTTGTAAACCATTGATTGTGTACAACGAAGTTGTTGTTTTTAAAATAATATACGATAATCTTAAGGGAATTAAGTAACAGGTTTGTAACTACATGCATGTTTTAAAATTCGTTCTTGAAATCGAAGAAAACATCGTGGGTTAAGGTGTTACGATATGGCATGTTTCTTCTAGAACGAATCCACAGTTAATCTCTACAACTAAATAAAATTGGCGTGTCTGTTTGTAATATTATAAGGCTGCAGGCACAGCTAGTTATACTTAAAATTCGTGCGTACGTATAACTAGGAGTATGAGCGCGGAATTGCGGCCCCGTAGTGTGGTTGGAGGCTTCGTTCGTTATGTAATACGGACGTTGGCTGCGAGGTCGTCCGCCCGCTCGTGTTGTATGTAAACAAACACAGGGGTAGCTGTACTGAGTCAAGGGGTTGCGTTTACAAACAAACATGTGAAAAAAAAACTTTTCCAGTGCCATCCTCTGCTTGGAACTAATAACGTTAATATCGTACAATACTTGAAGTTCCCGCAACAATATAACAGTACTATAAATAATTATATTATTACTTATATTTTATTAATAATACAAATAAGACAGTCAACGTTATATTAATTAATGTAAAAGATGTTTTGAATTATATACTTTGCATATTAATATTTAATATACATAACTCAATAAAGTAATACACAAAAAAAAAATGCATGAATTATTTCCTTAAAGCAAGATCAACGTCTAATTGATATTGTGCTCTCAACGTGTTGTTAAGTTATTTTAAACCAATTTAATAACAACAAACCCCATCGAAATAACTAACTTCCATATTAGTAAAAAGCAAAAATCTCCATCAACAATCCTACATAATAAACACAAAAGGGTGTATTGTACCCCCAACCCTGTCCAGGCTGGCACGGCGTGGCACTACCAGCCCCGCGCCCCGGGCGTCCCCACCTCGATCGATCCCGTAGTACACGCTACGACCTTCGTAGACCCCCACGACCTCCGTAGCGCTACTAGCTACGACCGTGTCGTTCAATAAACTATACTACGAGGAAGTATCTCGGTAATTAGTTTTCGTCTTACAATAAAATAGTACAAAACTCCCACTTCCAAAAGCAATGTTAGGATTGTATCAAAACTATTATAATTTAAGTTAAATCTACGTCATTTACGTAGAGTTTGTTCAACACGATTGCAAATTGCAATAACAAATTTTATGTATTTAGGCTTTATTACATTTGAAATGAAAATAAAAATGTAAGTGTATTGTGAAACAACATTTTAAAACTATAAAAAGACGGATCTCCAAATATTTTCGTTTATTCTATTACTTTGAACATTATACGTGGCTGACTATATTTGTAATTAGTTAACGTATTAACGTAGTTAATAATAATCACCATGTTACTAAATGTTTTAACATCAACGATTTCCTTACAACGCGTACTGGTACATTAATTATCCCCCAAAAGAATTTCATAACTACGAATTACGTTTTCCTCAACTAGGGGTTGCGACACGTCCCCCCCTCCCTGGTTTCGGACGGAGGTGGTGAGTTCATTCTTCATTGATACACGTGTTTCCCCTCCCCGCCCCCGCCCCCCCCCGCACCTGGGGGCTGCTATTGAGCGTCATGAATGGGTACGTTATACGCACGGTTTTAACACACTAAATATATTGTTTAGGTTACATTCGTAGGTAACATGGAACATTTTCGTGGAATATATTTTAAACGAGTTTGCTTTGTCGTTTTAACATCGTTTTTCGGGAACGGAGATTTACCGATACTGAAAAAACAGGGATTTGAGTACGAAGTATATCGGCTACATTTAAGTGTGCTTGTTGTTGTTTATTTCTGATGTCGTCATTCCGCTCTTGGCCCTAGCGGCCTTTAGAGCTTCATGCAGACTGAGCATATATATATATATATATATATATTAGTAGTATGCATATACTACTAATATATATATATCTGACGGCAACCTTAATTTTACCAGTATTTCAGTAATGTACGTCACCAGATAATTCTGTCTGAACGAAGATTTGTATTTGAACTGTAACATCTACAAGTGTACACGCATGCGTATACCTTGCGGCAAACTATATATTATAATTATGATTCTAAAAAAAACAGTTGTCTTTGAAGTAACTACGGCCTCTACATGTCACGTTTACTGCAAGATAATTATCAATTTTTAAATCAAATAACTCAGTATTAAAAATGAACAGTCATTATTGGAAAATTGTTGTTCGGAAAAATACTTCTGCCGATGCATAGTGGGTCGATTCGGAGGGAGCGGTGGGAGAGGCGAGGGGCGACGGGAGCGGGCAGAGGGGAGAGGGGAGCGGAGATAGGGGTGCAGATTGCCGGCACGTGTAACTGCGTAGCCATCTCTACCAACATAAACACAAAATATTGTATTCGATATTGCAACGAATTGAAGGTACTATTTGTACTACAAATAGTTGGCGGTGTCTTGCAATGCAACTGAAATCACAATTGTACCACCAATGAGCTTGGCCCTCCTCTGGACATAAGACTTACAGTGTACATCACGACGCTGGTCAGGTGTGGTTTGGTAGTCTTTATATACTTTTAGACATGTTATGAAAAACTTACAACAGAGCAAGATTCCTCGCAGTATTTTCTTTCATCGGAACAAAAGATAATTCCATAAGCTTGATACTTACAAATATAGCTTGATACTTTACAAATATTAGTTTCTTTTCTCCGTCTATGTGTTTTTTCTCACTATAGTGGTGTACGAAAACGAAAATGCCCTGAAATATTATAAAACACACAATCATTTCAATTGGATGTGATGACGCCAACTTTTGAATTTTGTAGTCGAAATGTATGTCATTTATAGATATGTTCATATTAATAGAATTAAACGTATCATACCAATAATGTTAAATAATGAAGCGTTAGTAGAGCTAATAACACGCATTAATGAAATTCCTATTATTCGTGGAGGCGGGGTGTAGCGTCGCCTAGCAACCCTTATACCTGGTAACATTCTGTGTAGAACTCGATGCAGTTTGATATATAAAAATATATTTATATTCAACATTACACGCCTAAAGTGGATAGATATAAGCGCGCTTTAGTTAAATTTAACTTCGATTTATTAAATTGTTAAATATGTGAAGGTACTAGAAGCATCGTTTTCTATGATTATCGAACGGATCTGATGATAACCGGTCACCGCCGCCCGTGGACGTCCATATACCTAACAGAAGATCTGATGACCAATGATTAGATCATCATATTTATATCCATTCATACAAACTTTCAAACGGACTGCTCCTTTGTAATGGTGTACTGATGGGTTTTGAACTGTTAATTTTGACCAAATGGTCAATGGTACGAACAAAAAAATTACGTGCATCCTAAAATTACGTGATACCTACATGAATAAATGAATTTAAATGATTTATTGAGTCCATAATATTATCCATATAACTTGATTTTAACAAAACAGATGACAAACATGTAAACAGCGTGACAGATTTAAACCCTGGCTCAGAGATAGACTTCAAAAATTTGGAATCCTGGTTCAGATGTAGACTTTACGAAAATCATTCACTGGTGCTCCCCAATACTCCCCATATACCACAATATAAACACTCATGGCGAAGATATGTTTCACCCGGTTCTTGATTACATGTGTAGTCTATATACATATACGTTTACGCGACGGAGGACACAGGAAAAGTGCGAAGTGTAAGTCTACGAATGTTTATTAAACTATCTGTTCATCAGAACAACAACAAAAGTGAAATGAAAAGAGCCCAAACGTCGATCGTAGCGATACTACGCCGTAGACCGTTCCCGCCGCGTAACATGTAAATGAGTTCGTAGCGCTACTTCGAACATCGACAGTGATCGACCGACCAGCGTGGCCGGAGGCTTTTTGTGTTCAAAGTGAACCAACTAAAATGTTTTTTACATTCAACTAAAACAAAAAATACTATTTTATGACAAAAGTCAATTCATTTCAAACATTACAATATTTCGAAAGATGAACATTGTAAATCACTACATAGTATAAAACAAAGTTGCTTTCACTGTCGATATGTCCCTTTGTATGCTTAAATGTTTAAAACTATGCAAAGGATTTTGGTGCGGTTTTATTTAATAGATAGAGAGATTCAATGGGAAGGATTATATGTATGATAACATTTAGATATTCCAAAGATAGCAGGAAATCTTCATGGTATAAGGGAAAAGGGAATTGTTTCACTCCAAATTTAACGGGTGCGGGCCACGGGCAGTAATGAATAAATCAAAACT
>DWPQ01001541.1:0-12082 GCA_018251795.1 Perichares adela | reverse complement strand
TAAATGTGAATGGATCTACGTAGGCCCTAGCCGTTAAGCTTCGGACTACAATATGTTATAGTGAGTATTTACCTTATGGTCTATGGTCGCGGTGAAATCTTTCGAAAATAATATCCTTAACTATGTTTTTTACATTTTTGTAGCCCATATTAAACAGATTTGTAGACAAATAAGAGACATTACTTAAGTATCAGTTTATGTTTTAAATAAAAATAACAATTTATAGCATTAAAAATGTTGGAAGTACTTAGTTCATGGTAGTTAATAACAAGTTTAAAAGTGGCCTATTGTCTTTGCTTATCTAAGTAAATTAAATAACATTTTGCTCAAAACCCAAAGAAGAATTATTTGCAATACTAAAAACTAATTTCAATTCCTCTTGTATTTGTTGTGGTATTATACTTCGATTTAATTATGATTCAGTTATCTCTATTTACCAAATTTTAAATTCTGTTATCTGTTAAACATGACAACTTAATATTATCGTAATATCTCTTTTGATGCCGTTACGAGCACTTGATATTTCATTTCGTTATATCTCTTCCTACAAGTTATTGGGAAGAATCTGTAATAACTTTTATGTCACATCTGTTGTAAGCTACTGTACTTTTTTATGTTAAATAAAAAATATACATTAATTTGAATTATGCGTACATATTTTTTGCTCAACTATAAAAACCGCACACGTGTTTTTACTTCTAGTTTTGCTACAGTTTTTAACCTACTTCCAAAAAGGAGGTTGTTTGACTTGGAGGATATATATGTTTAATGGTATATTGTGGATCTGAAAGTATACACACAAATTTGTCTAACTGTAGATTATCGTATTCAATAATTATCTTTATCATCAATCATCAAGAAAATGAATAATTAAACAAATGTTTTATTTAATTTGTAGTGGCTTTTTGATGTCTGTTAATTTTAATAACATTTTTATATCATACGGAGTCTAATTCATACCAGTAGGATAAACTGTGTAAGTGTAAATATTATGTAAATATTAGTTTAACTGTTTCAAAACAGAATCGAGTGGAGTAATTTAATCGATATCAGGGTACTTCCCTAAGGCATCATCGCATTAGATTTATCGATGAAACATAAAATGTTAGCAAATTGTTTAATGTAACATCTGTTGGCTGTCGGTCGTAGAATCCGTTATTAATCATCCAAACAGTATGACGCACTTGTAAGGCTCCGTGTAAATCGTTGCCAAAAACGTTAATAAAATATATTATAACAGTAAAATAATGTTTGTTTGAATACATCATATTTCTAACCAAAAATCGTCTGGAAGCGAACAACAAAACCACATTCACTTCTCCAACTTTGATCTTTTGTACTCGCTACGTGTACAAAAAAGTGTATCTGTATTGTTACTTCCTATTTATTGGATTATTTCTATTCTGTGTCTATTTAAATAAATATTGTATGTATTTTGGAGCAAGACATGGGTGTACTCTAACGTACAGTTTTATATTCCTTTGTGTGTGTCTTTGTATGTATGTCTCTTTAGTGCCAATGTGTATTTGTAGGTATGTTTATGTGTCACGACACCGGGATACAATAAGTGTTACGCACATAGACACTGAGTATAAGACGCAATTCCCACTGACACAGAGCTTGATGCGAAGTTTACATACACACATTCTATATTTAGCTCTCGACATAAATCATAGGAGATTATAGTAATTTATCATGATACGGGTCCTCGCCATGTTCTTCTTCTATAGGTATCTATAATATACAAAATTTTCGTGTCACAGTGTAAGTTACCATACTCTTCCGAAACAGCTAATCCAATTTTTATGATATTTCATATTTATCTTCGGTAGGTCTGAAAAATTGTACACTATTTTTCACACCTCTAAGTAGTCTAAGTGATAAGGATAGCCCACCCCAAAAAAATATAATATTCATAAACAACATTTTTCGATTTAATTATTTTATAATTTAACATTAAAAAATCACATTTTGCAGGGTCGCTATATGTATAATTATGTACCTACACAGATACGCCAACTCAGTTGTGTGTGGGGTTATATGGAGAATCTCTTGACAGTGTGACGATATTTGACACTAATCTTATAACCACCGGACGTCTTATTCGTCTTTGTAATTTGGATTGCAGTTTAGCCGTGAACAGGAACAATGCAACTGGGTACAATTTATCCGCATACAAAAAGGTCATAGCAATTTAAAAAAATAAAAACTACTTAATCTCCGATTCACATTTCATGCAAGTCGGGGCCCAAAGTTGAAAGTGCTGGAAAGCGAAAAAAGAACATTTTTTTGAACACTTGGCACTATATTTAAAAAACTGAGACAAAAATTTTAAATCTTGAAAGAAAAACTGATTTATTTTTTGGATTGACGAGAAAGTATTTTCAACTTTGGGCCCAAAATGAATCGTCTTCTTTATCCCTAAAATGTACTAAGCGATCACTAGTTACAATAAATAAGCTTGCATCAATTTGGATTGATTCGCAAGTAAGATTGATTCTTTGATGAAAAGCTGATGGAAATATTGGGAGTATTATGTACATAATTCGATACTACGCTACTTAAGATATCTGAGGCATCTGTTCAATATTTGTGTACAATTGACTCTAGAATACTGCGTCATCTAGACAGCATACCTGTTATGTTTTTCCCGGTTGTGAAGCTCTTTTACTTGGCTTATCACTCTTCTTCTAAAATCTTAGATACATATACTATAAACGCATGGTTATGAATTCGATAAACCTAAACTTGTTACAATTTGATAAAGCTAGTGCGGTGTGCCTATTGAAATTGACGCAGTCGTTTTCAACATTTTTACTGCTCATATATTTTTTCCTAATAAAGAACGATTGTTTGTTGTTGTTGGCCTGTTTGATCTCCTGTGTTCGTATTAAGCTAACAACTTTAGACGCTTAAATATCTTCCTTATATTAACAATACATTGCATACAGGATGTGGCATTATATTAAAACGCATAATATTACGCCCGCATTCGGAAATTAAAATAGTATTTTTATTCTAATTAGTTTTATAACTCTGTTAATGATAAATGGTGTGTAGAGAGAGATTGAGAAGAGGAGAGAGGATAAACGAAATAGTTTGCAAACTGATTCTCTCTGCAAATTGTATATTGGCAGCTAATCGGTTAATGAATTTCATTTATTGGTATCCTACATGCGAGAGAGCTCCGCATATTGAGCACCTACTACGTTATCGGTAAATTAAAATAAGCCTTATTTCAAGTGACATACGAACGAAAATATCAACTGAATTGTTTGGTGGGAAATATTAAAATTGAAATGTCATCGAAATCGCTCGGGTAGCATTTCAATATAATTTTTAATCTAAAAAGGTCCACGTCATATATGTAAATACAATGCGGTTTCGGAGGTGACGCTGATCGCGGCGAGGTATTGTGTCTATGAATATTTTTCATAAAAAATACCGTACATTCGCTTGTAATGAAACTTTTATATTTTGGAGTCGATGCCGCTGTTTTGATAAAGCCGAAAGTTTCTAGAACTTTGGTAGGTGTAGGTACTTGAAATAACATTATCTTATACGTTTCCTTTATTCTGTACAAAATATGTTTACTATATAATTGCTTATGTCATTATAAGCTTCCTTAAGGTACCTATTTGTTTGCAAATAAAATGTTGAAACGACTTTATAGGGAAAATATTGTAACACTACCTTTTTGTAAGAAAAGCAATTGTTCTACGTGTAAATTTTTTCTTCTTTTATATTGTAAATTTCCAGTAATCCTTAAATTGTCAACGTTTGCATATTATGGATCTAAACGGAATAATTTGTTGTGTACAGAACCACATTCTTGAAAGTAATACTTCTTGGATTAGGCATAAGTTAATAGAGCTTAAAAATCATGTTTATAAAATATCAAGTATAATTCGGTAATTGCATAGAGAAGTCAAAAACAGTTTTAATTAGAAAACAAAACAATGTTCAAGCTATTTTTCTGAAGTAAAATACAATATATTGGTAAATTAGTACGGTGTGATTAAATATATTTCACCCATAAATTCCAAAAAACTGACTTAAGGGATAATTCAATTTGCCTGATTTTAGGCTTCCATGGATTAAAAATATTAACTCAAATTGTACTTAAATCAATCGAATACGTTATTTCTAATCTTGTAATAAAACCATATACAATGAAAAAAAAGCTAGCTTTTAACTTATAAAAATACGATACAAATGTCCTAGAGACGTCATGTTTAGAAACTTCGGAGTGGGTTCTATATACAACAAATGTCGGTGTGTGATTAATGAACAAAAGTGAATACTTTGTCAACAGGCGGTTTGATTCTCTCGACATTAGCACAATGATATCACAGTGTTACTCTTAGTGGAAACAAATTGTAGTTGTGCATGACTTTGAATAAAGTGTATTTTCAATTTTGACTTTCCTTTTGACCCCACAAATATAAGAATACCATTTTACAAATTACTAAAACGCGATGACGTTTAAAAGTCTACTTTATTCCTTATATCAAGGTTTTGAATTATCTCTCGCATTATTGCGTAACATTAGGAGTCTAGGCATCGCTGAAGTTGTGCCTTCTATCAAAGCGAAACTTATAAGCCCGTTAATGATAGTATATGGGCCAGACTACAGATTCTAACAATTCTCTCTAGTAAACGCTGTGTTTTGTAATTAAACGCGATTATAAGCTTGTCATAGAAACTCAAATGAATGAATGCATACTTAAAATATATCCAAACTTACCGTACTGAACTAGTTTTTACTGTAAATAGTGTAAAATTATCTTTACTTTATTCAATTTTATTAAAAAAATATATTTTTATGAAGACCAAACAAAAGTAGTTTAACATAATAACGGAACTCGTTTATTTACGTTATGCACATCAAAGTACGTGGTTATGTATACCTCTCACTTCGATATTTTGATTTCAATACTATCAACAATTAGTAATTATTTTGAATATGTATGATCGATTGAGAGGGAGTCAGACTGAAATAAAAAAATGAAAAGCATAATAATCAGATCTAACGTTTCCTCCATAAGCCATCATTGTTGTGCATTGAAACACATATTACATAAGCATTTACAGAAGATAAAAAATCTATTTGCACGAAATATTTTATTCATACTCAGCAAAGTAACAAGGCATCGTAATGAAAACATCACGCGAACATAGAGTGCTTAACGACAAAAGTTTTATCTCCAGGAAAAGTTTGTGACAAATTAAGAAAGAAGTATCACGGGTACGCTGAGGTAATGGAAATTTAAGATAAAAACAGTTCCGCGGGAACATACGGGCGGGTTACACGGGAGGAAACTTTATTACGAAAGTTTCCCTGTAAATTTTATCAGTGTTTTTGAAAATTATTTTGTTCTACCAAACAATATAACGAGCGGAATTATTTTAAACCTCGCTACCAAAATTTGCGATTACACCAATAAACATCACAAGAAATTAACTAGGCAGAATAGGTAAAGGCGCTCAGAGGCCAAGGTTAACTATGGCCATCATTATCATAATCAGAATATTAAAATTCAGAGATGCTTGCGTCGCTCGACCTTCGGCGTACGAGGGTAAAGGCAGAGTGTCTGAGATAAACATAAAAGAATGTCGGATAAAACTTTCATAATTCCCTGCCTGAGTCCGCATGTGTCCACGGTAATCGGTGACTGACCTGACACCGGTTAAACAGGAGAGCGAGGAGCCAAACGCACGTGACTAATGGTGCGCGTGAAAAAGCCGCTGTCCAACTACATGACTAGAATTAATGATTCTGAAATCTTATTCCTAATGTAAGGGATGATAGTTATTTTTTTAAACAATGGGGGTTATAGAGTTCTTTGGCATGTTTTGGCGTAAGGACCTCCATCCAACTTTAAGTCTACGCTCCCTTGATGCAACCTGATGAAGAACGCATAAAGCCATATCACCTGGTGTGTCGTTAGGCTCTGTTTCAATAGTAAAGATTGTTTTATCACACAGATTACAAAACGCTAAATCAAAAAGTTATCAATAGATTTCTTGGCTCACTAACTGAACAGTCAATGACCGAGGAAATTTATTGAAAAGTAAAGCCAAAACATAGTAACATCACAAATGCTGGACAGAGTTTACCGACCTCAAAACAAAGGACCTTAACGTCATTGCTTTGTCCATATAATAAACAAATAATATATCGCTCAATAGGGTTTATTGCTACGAGAGGATATTTATTTGAACGTAAAGATAGAATGAGCCCCTGATATAGTGATTTTGTTGCAGGTCTCAGCGATCAGTTATGACACGACATTGAAAAGCTTTAGCCAACTAATGCAGAATTTGGTTTATATCTACACGAAATAGCTATGAGTATAAAATATACATATTCACTACGGGACAACGAAGGAAATTAATTATCATTAGGCTTGTTAGCTATGCTTCTTGCTAGTTGGACAGGGTGTTGGGGATACATTCAGCATCAACTAAGGAAACAAGAACAATCGAAATAATACTAGTTTTTATTGCACCTAAATGTTTGCATAATAAATAATCTTAATCATGTGCTACTCCTTAAATAGAGACCGTATTATGTTCAAAGTTTATCTTTGGTGGAGGTCAATAATGCTTCTTTTTCTAAGTTATGTTGAATCCCTCATTACGGTTACTGGAAATCACAGTAATCAAACAAATAAGTCGAAAGAGGCGTGCTGATTATAATTATAAGCCGGAGCTGAGCTTCTGCCTCCTGAGAGACGACCGGTATATTCTATTAAAAACAAATCCGATCCGATTATATATAAAATGTTGCATCCAATAAAAACTTTAAGCACGGTTTGAACAGCTAACGGTAATGGAAATTTTCCCACGGGAGGGTAGCCGGAATAAAACTCTATTAGATGTGGAGCAAATCTAACAATTCCCCAGTGTTTGTAGTTATCCATTGAAGCTATCACTGCGCTTTTAATTTAAATTTTTGCCATAGTGTAATGCGTTCCTTGTTTTTATATTTAACGAACATTCTTTTTAACTTTGCATTGACGACCGCTGTTTGGTTTGATAGAAGGCTCACCTTTATAGAATGAGAAAGGATGTGGGTTGTGAAAATAACGACTTTAAGTAATATTTTTTTATTTTAGTCTATTAATACACAGCCCTCAATCACAAATAAGTGTGGTAAAATGCAATACTTTTGGTAAAAATTCAAGAGAGCTTCTAAAAAAGACGAAAATGTGTGTTTCTGATAGATAGTTTGCTGTTGGCCCTAGCGGCCTTTCAGGTCATTCACGCGGACAGCAACCGAGAAATATTCTTGCGTATTTATTATGATTTATTTATGTATTTATTGCATCAACAAATATTACACTAAATACATGCACATCATGTAAAACTTAAGTATAAATCACTTCAATTACAGACGCAAATCTGTGTCATAATGTAACAATACAATCCTCACTGTGATCAAAACTTCCATATTTACCGTAATATGAGAAAAGTGAAAATTTATAACGACAAATAACTTTGCGGTACGGCGTATTTACTTCGTTCAATTAAGCCTTCGCTTCGACAAGACTTCGGGATAATAATCCGGTGCCTTATTGTATTCTGTATACACAGAATCAGACATAAAAAATTGCCTTTAGCAGTGTCCAATCCATGATCTGGCCGCATCGGGGTACCTTATTGGTTACATTTATTTATGAGCGATTCAATTGCAGACATCATTACCATCTACAAGCATTAAGATTAACATATTTTTATATTAAAGAATATAAAATGCAATAATATTCATTTTGTGTTGATTAACATATTTTTATATTAAAGAATATAAAATGCAATAATATTCATTTTGTGCAATGCCACGTGAAATGTTGGTTTCAAAAGTAGCAGAACAATCGTTCACGTAATTGCAGTATCTGACGGCGCGGCGCGGCGGCGTGAGATTCCCTTCGTTTTATGCAGAAAATGCGGGATTTATTACCGAAGCTGCTTCATAAAATGTTTCTGTGAATAAATACATTTCTAGCGCTTAGAACATTTTGCTTTAAAGTGTTAAAAGGCTTTAAAATTACATGCATTGGCTGAAGCATTAAGTAAAGTGAAAATACAATTTGCATATGTACGCTTTACTTACAATAACGGTTTATTTACACGTTAATCTACAATATTATTTTCTCCTTGATGTGGTTGGTAAAGAATACATGAGGCTGAGACACGTGATGTCTTCTTATCGGAGGACATTATAAAACTGTAATTGTTCTCGTATAAGTAAGTAAGTTTACCTTACGAGCCCTGCTTGTGTAACGCATATGATCACTAAATCATCGTCGAGCGATTGCATACAAATGATCGATCGTTGCATAATTGGCAAGCGGTTCCCTGTTTCAAAGGGCATGTAAAGATATTGGACCTTTGGCAGTGTTGGTTCAAATTCAAATTCATTTATTCATTGGTATCACTGATACACTTATACACGTAATTTTTTTGCTTCTACTACGAATGGTTGGCAAGGTAGGTTCACTTAGTAAGCGGTTTAGTTTAATTCAAGACGTTTCTTCGCGAAATCTATTGTTATTATGTTAGTATTCCAAGGTGATAATGTGGGATGCAACAATATGTGATGGGAACAATGTGACGATGAGAACAATGTATGGTACAAGTGTATATTCGCTAACTGTTTGCTGATTCAAAGGACAATGAAGGTACCCTAATGATGCGGCGTTTCGGGAAATACTTGCTTTTGTTAGTATAAAGTTGATATATAATTTGATCTATGTAAATAAAAAATAGTCACCCAAATGTTTGTACGTGCATAACTTGCAAACAACTGCACAAAATTGGATAAATCTTTATGTTATGTATTCGTTATTGTTAGGAGGTTTGTATGACAGAAAATGCATATATTTAAAAATCTCACATTTTTCACGACAAATAAATTAATATGGCAAAACAACCTTTGCGGGATCATCTAGTTTAAAATAAGTGTACGTTCGTTTCGTGGGAGGGAGGTAAGCGCTACGTGTGTCCTAGAGGTATATACTCTCAAGAGTTCATTGTTCCCAGATTGTCATTCAAAGTCTATATAGTAGGCGGTTCAAATATGTATAATTCCAAAATAAGCGCTCTCACCGATACTTTATGATCGTAACACAAAAAGCTTCGCTCTATTCCACACAAAAGCACATTACCCCAGTTCGCTTCAAACAATTGTTTTTCTCTATCGTACAAGATAATCTTTGGCAGTCGAGGAAAATAGGCGAGGGAAATATGGAAGTGGAATGCGCCCGGCACTGCATATAAATGCGCAATTGCTCAGTGAGAAATTGTTATTTCCTTAAAATATGTGTTACAATTCAATTTTGCTTACTCCGCCGAGCATTACGGTGGATTTAGAAGGCAACTAACTTCTAGTAAGATTATTTTTAAATTTCCAACAATATATTATTACAGTTATATCACTTACGGATAACTTTTATTATAATCATGAGTTTGAGTTTATGATTTAGTTATACGAAAAGAAGATAAATGAATTTAACATAGCGTTATTCATGTTTTGTAAAAAAACCTGATCAAGTTTGAATCTGACTCGCATGAAAATGGATTTTTTACTTTAAATCCATCCAGTAAAATATTCTGTTTGTTGAAAATTTTTTAAATAGTTGCGTATCAAAGAGAGATTACAGGAAAATATGTTAAAATTTTCCAGCCGACTATATGTGAATGGTAAATTCTCATGTAACGTATTATATTATTATGTAATTTAGACAAACATTGATCTTTACTCTTAGAGTTTCACTTTTCCATTAAACCGTACATTTTATTGTACAAATTATGAAAAATCTGAAGTAAAGAGTTCTCACACAATACATAAGCTGAATTTCAAAATCATCTGCTTTGCTGCTTATGTTCCTTATATACCTAGAAAATACATAGAGATACATAAATTCTACAATTTGTTTATTTCACCAATATCATTAAGTTATATACAGTATATTTATTTATATATAGTATATATATTTATATATATAGTATTTTTGTTTATAAGAAGGTATGGATTATATTATATTGGCCTATATCCAATAGCGAGCATCTAAAGGCTGATGGAAGGATGGATGATAAATTATAACTTAACACAATACATTAGTTAGTTCCATAATATTCTCTATCTCATTTCCGTTAAGTAACTAAGTGATAAGTAATAAGAAATAAATGATACTAGAAAGTAACTAAGACTGGAAAGATGTGGATGGAAAAACAAAGGAATACTAATACTTAAATGTCTTTGGTTGGGGCAGTTGAGGTTGATTGATGTTAGAGATGGATCACGGAACGGGGTGAGGATGTAGGGGTAGAACTCTCACAGTTTTATTGATATACGTGCTGACGTCAGCAGTTGATTTCTTTTAGAGATCTATGTGACAAATCATCACATAAATAGTTGGCTTGGAACACTTTTCAGAAATATGTAGAACTGATATAGATATATTGTTTACTAGTGGTAGTGTTTACTCTCACATCAACCCATAATGTCCCACTGCTGGGCTCGGGTCTCCTCTCACTCTGAGAGAGTTTAGGTCATAGTCCACCACGCTGGCCAAGTACCCGTACACTTGGCAGACTTCACACACCTTCGAGAACCTTTTATGGAGAACTCTCCGGTGTGCAGGTTTCCTCACGATGTTTTCCTTCACCGAAAAGCAAGTGATAATTAATTTCTAATACGCACATGATTTAGAAAATTATTAGTGCGCGCCGAGTTCGATGAGAAAAGTGTTTTAAAGTCAAAAAACTATGTCTTCGTCTTTAAATGTAGGTAAGGGACTATCCATATGGTCAAATGAGTTTTGACCCCCTGTTGTCTTGTCACAACTGGTCACATTTGTGAGATACATCCGTAGTGTGACATTACATATTTTGTAAGTTACTAGAATTTTCCATCTAGATAGATTACTTTGAATTGGACCGTAAAAAGTTGTACCCTGTTGTTGTTACCATTACATAGTTAACTACAAATGACACTATTAAAAGGGTTAAGGGTCAAAAAATGCGAAGACAATATGAACCAATGAAGTTAATCCAACGAGAATATTGATGGTAGAAAAAACTAAATCCTTTCTATTTAGTGCCAGCGGAAAGTTGTCAATCAACCTTGTAGCTACACGTGGGCGTTATGTACAATAGCAACGCCTTACGTGGTTTTCCTCGAAGTATTCCATTACTCCACCCACTCTCACCGCCTAAACCTCATTGATTCTCTTCTATCATATAAAAACTAGAACTTATATAGCCAGAGGACTAAAAGATGTACCAATTGATGCTAACAGCGTCGCAACGGTGGTCATGGGACACCAGAAAAAGGTTCGCACCCCTATTTTCCGAAAAGGTCCCTATCCGTGTCCGTATACACTCCTAACCTAGTTTGTCTGGAAGAGATCGCTTTTAGCGATAAGATCGCCTATTGTATACATGTTAACATTTATCTAATGTAATTTCTAAACTGGTGTACAATAAAGAGTTATTGTATTGTATTGTATTGTATTGTATTGTATGTGATAATTAGAGTGATGATAAATAACTCAGACGCTGCATGTGAAAACCAAACCAAAAGGTTTATCGTATGCATATAAAATACAGTGTTTTTTTTAAATATAGAACCAAGTGGTTTTTACACTTCTAGGTCAATACTTGGTTGTACAATTGTTTTTTCAAATTTAGAACCAACACATATCTTTAACTTCTAGGTCAATACTTGGTGGTACCATTGTTTTTTCAAATTTAGAACCAACACACATCTTTAACTTCTAGGTCAATACTTGGTAATACATTTTTTTTTTTTCAAATTTAGAACCCATACATATCTTTAATTTCTTGGTCAATACTTGGTGGTATAATTTTTTTTTTCAAATTTCGAACCGTCATATATGTTTATCTTTTAGGTTAACACTTCGTTGCACAAATTAATTCTATCACAATTCCCTGTATTGACAGTTCAATGTACTGCATAACATTGGGTATGACTCATTGAGAATCAAAGAAATGTCCGAAGCGAACGCGGGTCTCGCAAAAGAACAGTAGTGGAGATTGCGTAGAAAGCCAATAC
>DWPQ01001540.1:0-12083 GCA_018251795.1 Perichares adela | reverse complement strand
TTCTCGTGTCACAGTGTTAGTTGCCAAACTCCTCCGAAACGGCTTGACCGATTTTTATGATTTTTTTTACGTACATTTCGTAGGTCTGAGAATAGGTTGTATACTACTTTTTATAGTAGTAGTAGTATACCCCTGAGTTACATGGGGGGCCCACGCCACGCCCAACATTGTTATTTTTATTTTAAGGTAATTTTTTTTATGATGTAGAACCAAAAATACATACAACCGTCACTTTTCACCTTTCTATCACCAACCCTTATTTTTTTACGACAACTTTTATATGGCGAAACAAAGTTGGCGGGGCCAGCTAGTATAATATAATAATGAATTGCTGTTCCTTAGTCTCGCTAAATTCGAGAACGGCTGAGCCGATTTGGCTAATGTTGGTTTTCGATTATTTGTGTCCAAAGGTTTAAAATGTGTGTAAATATTATTATGAACAGATTACTAGGAATATACTTAAAACAACACTTTTATTTTCCCTTATAAACTAATCTTAATTTCACATCTTAATTTCACATCTTAATTTCACATCTTAATTTCACATCTTAATTTAACATTGATGTTTGTCCCGGCGTTCAGAAGGTGGTACTCAGTTTGACGGGTCAGCTAGTTACTGTATAACACCAATATGTATGTATTTAATTGCGTGTTTTTGCGCGATTTATATTTAATTATCATTGTATATTGTATACAAATTATTATGAAATTATAATCAATTACTAGTCTTTTTATTGTATTGTATACCAGAACTGCAATAAAATATTTTGAGTTCCCGCTCTTTTTACTTTTTTTTCAATACGTAAATAGTTTTTTAAATAATACGTTCATTATTAAGAAATACCGTAAATGTTTTGTTTTAAAATCTATTGTTAAACTAAAAAAGAGCCGAATGTTTCTTTAAATCCTATGTAGGACGAAAAAGTGTAATTGATGTACATTACAGAAGTAAATAATTTCTATTCATGTTAATTTAAATTCATAATAAGTTATTAATTTTAATTTTTAAACTAGACGGTTTTTTAGTAACCTTTTCTATCTGTGACTTATTTTCTGCTCTGTATGTCAGCCAACTAAGACTTTTATTATAATTAGACGTTCACAAATATTACCTGATCTCGAAACAATTGTTTATATTATTATCAAGTTCCTATTATGGTTCCTTAGTTTTATAGTTTTAAGAATTAGAAACATATTATTTATTGCAAAAAGGCACAAAAATGCCGTCAAAACATTAATTTTCCATGTAGAACGATGCGAATTTTAATTCTCGTTAATAATTTGATTTATTTACATATACAACCTCAGCCCCACTAAACCGCTTGGTATCCTTGTAAATATATTAATTTAAGTATTACCTCTTTTGTCACAATATATTTTGGATTATGTCTGTCAAAGATACGAACTGCATTGTTAATCAGATATTTTTACCAAAAATACTAGAATAAAAGTTTAAAAGTTAGTTGATCTATACAAATTATAAAATTAGAGTGTCTGTTTGTAATATTTAAATAACTATTTTTTACTTAATGTATATATACCAAAGTATTTTTTATAATTTTTATCTATCTGCCTGTTTTTTTGTATCGTTCAATCTCAGGAACCGCTAAACCGATTTTGATGGGGCTTTCTTTGGAAGATAAGGGAGGTTTTGGAATAACATGAAAGGTACTTTTTACCCTAGAGCTCCCGCGGGGTCGGGATTTACGCTGCAAAAACTTTGTGACTCTGATTTTCACGTGGGCAAAGCGGCGAGCACAGTTAGTAACTACGAATGAATCCAAATGAAACAGCTACACGTTAAGTTAGGTATTATTGTCAATTGTTTTTAGGCTACTCATTAAGAGTATCTCACATTTCTCAGTGATGATGACTATTATGATCAATATTTCAACTGTCACGTCCGAAGGTCGGTCGTTTAAGGCAATGTTTAATTAAAGCTAGCTCGTGCAAACGAAACACGGTGTCAGCGAAACCGCGTACGTGCTACGACATCTTCTTAACACGCTTTGATTTACGCACCGTTGACATCCTTGGCCGATGAGCTGTTAACCCGTAACCTTCCTCAAAATCCGTGTCGATGATTCATAAATATCTACTTTTTGTTTTCGTGTAACAGGGAAAGTGTTCAAGAAAATTGATTTATTACCGTCGTAAATTACCTTTTGTGTTTTATTCACGTAGAATTTGTTGTAGGTATATTATGTCACTTTGTTTTCAATAGCATTGCACGATGATAGGGTTATAACAAAAATCTTAGCGGTAACCGTTCACGCTCACGCTATTTTAAAAGTGATGACAGACCCTGGGGAAATATGATGTGTTGTCACGCCGAAAATCTTTCCGCAGCAACTGTCATTTCCATACATTTTTAAAATGGCGTGAGCGTGAACGGTTACCGGTAAGATTTTTGTCTAGGCTCTCAGGACTGTCCTGTCAGGCTCTCGCCGGTGATAGATCCTGAAGTATTCCTGTTCCGTTCTACACGGTTCGATTCACGCAAACGATATGTAAAGTCAGCCGTTAGGTGCGCGACTGCGACCTCTGAACTGAGTGACACCGACGATTTTTTAGCGAAGATAGCACTCATGTTGCCAGAAACCAGACTCAGTTGTGGTACGAATCCGGTATATATTTTGATATGGCACGAGCGAGGTACCGTAATTCAGTTGCAGCCTTGATAACAAAAACTCTGACGGCGCCTAAAACACGACTTGCTTTTGTACAAAGTATTGTCATTATGTCATTAAAACACTCGTCAGCTATTGAAGACGAAATTAAATGGACAAAGCAAAATGTTCGTCATAAATCGTTAACTGGCTTCAACCGGTAATATCCTAAACACAAATAGGTATGATTCGGCAGTCACGGGGCCATATCGGTTATTTAATTTTTCGCTCGGTTAGCGCACAACGAGTCGACGGCCGTTTTTTGTGTTTACAAATTAAGGTAATTACCGTAATACCCCTGTCACAACCTTTTAAGTTCAACGGACGCATAATGTGCTCCGACTCTGATTCGGCTGCCCACTTTATGACTCTTATTGCCACGCTCATAAGGCATTAGTTGAATATTTCAAAAGCTCGCTTAAGATATGATTGTAACACGCCCTTGAATGTTCAGTTCCGGACCATTTAAAGTCGATTATAATAAAAATATACCTGTAATTAGTTAGTGGTAAGAGATAATTGCGTAGCCGCAAAATCGTAACTCATCGTATCGAATGCATTGACATTATCATACGAGCGCGCTCGGTACCTTGCTGAGGCCGCATATAAACATTACATCATGAAAGACAACAATTCTAGATTTATTACAGAATGTTGTTTGTTGTCATTTATAATTGAAAGTGAATTATCGATACTTCTTAGTTCCGAATTTCTTAGTACGAGAAAGAACTACAAGCTCTGACTTGTTGATCGGTTCTGACTTGTCAGTCTTATTACAAAAACATGCACGATACGATATATATTTTCTCGTAGCATAGGGCGGTCGGGACACTAGCCTACTAATAAATTAACGTAACGTCTAAAATAATATGGGGAGCGAAGAAAATTACGACCATGTAACATCGAAGTTGTTTAAAGTTCCCATGCTCGCCGGAGCGCGTTCAAACATAACACTGCATGTCTATTGCGATCGCGTATAATCTCCCATCTTCGGCTGCGGTATCTTGCTGACAGGACGATCATAATCTGATACTGGCACGCCTCCTATGTACCCGCTGATAATGTTTTATGTGACGACATGTTCTGTGTGTTGAAAAGTGTTTCTCGCGTATATCCAAATCCTGGGGGAATTGTAATATCAATATTAGCGTAAGTTACTACTTATTACATCAACTATCTTCCAGTGTAAGTCCCGACTAAATCGGTCCAGTTGTTCCAGAGATTATCCGGGACAAACAGACAGACAGAGCGACAGATAGACAAAAATTGTAAAAAGTGATATTTTGGTATATGTACCGTGTATACATACATATGCCATTTAGTTAAAAGTGGTTATTTTAGTATCACAAACAGGCGCTCCAATTTTATTTAGTTGTATAGATAGATACGAGCACTGTTCACATTGAACGCCCCATCATCAATGACTAATCGCTCATCAAGTCGATTTTGTAATCGTCATTGCCTTGTATCGATTTGACGGAGTTTGGAAACCGGCGCAAAATTTGACATGCATCTCGTCTTGGCTACGCTCAATCGGGTCTGTAGGTGAGGGTCGATCCCTCAAGTTCAGGCGACAATGTCGCGGTGACGTATGACCCCGGCTGTGGACGCTTTCGACGCGTCACATTCAGCCGCGATCACCTCGAGCCGTAATGCGATTACAATGATTCTTGATTTGCAAATCGACAGTGACCCACTTGCGAATCTGTTTTCGTCTATATACCTATTGGGAGTTGGACAATGTTTTTGAAAAAATGTTCTTGTTCATACCGTTATAATCGGAACATCCGAACATAACGGGCGGGTGTGAAGTTTCGATAATAGGATTTAGATGCATAATAATTGTACGTTGCGCAATCGAATCGGCGTATAATCGAATAGGAGGGTCATTGTTTGTAACGGTACGGCTCGTGTGCGCCTGAGCAGAGTGTGAGATGAATTCCATTAGCCAGGTGCTGGTGAGTATTGTCCGCAAACGTTGGCGACGGGAGGTCGTTTACACCGTCGTAGGAGCGCCAGTGCGTAACGTTCCAAATAAAAATTATCTTGATGGAAATCGGCATCTCCAAATTATATCGATGTTCCTGTACACTGTGACATTTTTGCAGATAATTTTATATGATTACACACAAAGTCCCCTTGACACAATAAACTGAATGCGCCTGGTGATATTTGTAATATTGTAATCGACACGTATCCATTACAAAGAAACGTGGGTTTAATGTTGTTCTCCGTTCACAGCGAGAGCTCCACAAATTCAGTATAGTGCAGTAACACTCGGTCATCATGGTAAAACCTGCCTTATTTAGGCGAATATTGCGATGATTAATCAAGGATGTTACGAAGAGCGGTGCAATAATTTAGCTGTTAATATTCTGTTCGCGTGACGCTCGTCCGTCATTTCGCCGGGCTCTTCCTAGAAAGCGAAGTGGCCCACTTGATGATAGGAAACTTGGACCGCCACCGGATATGGTGGCAACGTCACATTCAATTGTTGATTTTCACTTTTATTATGCGCATCACCGAAATGTCGATATAATTTCACTGTATGCTTATCAACTTCTTAACAGAAAACAGCAGCGATGAAGAAATAATGTATACGTATCAGCGTAGTAATGGATTTAGCAATGAAAGTTAACAGTTTAAACGTCGCGTTGTTCTGATAGCTGAATCGAAGGGAGAGGGACAGGGGTGGCAAGGTAATTATCTTATCAGTAGGAAGACAGACAATGCTCCCGCTGAGACGCACCGGCCAGGGCGCGCTATCGCGGGACCACCCGCAGCGGAACGCGCCGCACTCTGCGTCTCTCTACAACATTATTACAGGAACATGATTCAGCGGCGCCACGTGCAGGTGCAACCAGAGATGAAACGTCAAACTTCTCGGAACAGAGCGGCTGGATCTAAGTCTCTAGGATATTTATGATACGTAACTGCGAAATGGCTCTGAAGTACATCTGGTGTCGAATGCACCTTGCAGTCAAGACGGACTCACGACCAATGGAAAGAAGCACTGTTCTCATTCAAAGCCGGATTGATGCGTTGTTTTGATTTCTGAAAGGCTTGAGTGTTAGTTTACATTTACGACCTCTAGGTCGAAATGAAAAGAAGTTTATTTCAGAACTAATTGTAGCATAAGGCTACACCGGTAGAACCAAACAATGATATTATTGCCCTCAATTTCACCACCGCACAAGACAGTCCCACTGCTGCGCTCGAGATCTACTATCATAATATGAGGGGAATGGGTTATTGTCATAGACATACTTCACACAGCCGGAGTCACGAGAGACCAGTAAAAAAAATTCTGGTTAAATATTCCTAATACGATAATCTAGCTTATGGTCACCAGGCATATATCTCTCGTCGAGGTTAGTTACGAATGTCCTGCACTGACCTCTTAACATCAGAGTGGCAGAATGTCCGTATACTACGTTCCTATTAATCACATCATTCAATTTTAATAAATATTCCGTTGTGGGAGTTATAATCTTAGGTACAATAAATCGGAACCGCGGATTGTAATCGAAGTCCGGCCGTTCGATTAATGAGTGAACATTTTTTAATTAACGACCTTCCACGGCCGTGCACTTATCATCGCGTTGCGCTCGCGCATCAGCTTTTCCCTTTCGCCCCGCCAACGCTGAAACGTTAAACTAAATTATAAGCTCCACCTGAGGAGTTAATTGCGTGTTTACTATCGACATTAGTTATTCCCCGGTCGATAATGGCGTTCGGGCGGTCGCGTCGTGATCCAATGTTTTCCCTGGTTATGCAAGCCTTTGTTGAGTCGGGTCTAGTCGGGTTCACCGTTCACATAGCACGTCGCCGCCTGGCCGGCGCTATGTACGAATTACGATCAGTATCGGTTTCGGGTAATGGCTGTTTGAGTTCATTATTTTTGTCATTGATGTCACGAAGTGCTTTACAACATCTCTTGTCACGATTCTTGACGTAACATCGGTTTCCACGCTCCGGTGACACATCGGTTATGTTGTTTGGCTCGTAATGGCTTTTGCGGTTATTGATCGTCTCTAGTGAATGTTTTTTTATACGCTTTTCGGGCGCGGCGTAGGATTTTGAACGTGATCTGCGACGTTGATTGTGTATTTGCGATTCATGGTAAAACAACATGGTGGAATATTAAGAATCGTTTTGGTTGCTTTAAGCATTTTTCGTATTAGTGATCTTTTTAAGCTCACAAATTTACATCTCCGCATGATTGTTTCCCCGTGTTGCGGTTGGCATCAATATACACAAATGAGATTTCATCTACTACTTGTGATAAAAAAATACTGTCACATAAATGTTTTCTCTGGTCAGGAATCGAATACGGAAACTGCTCGGTAAGTAGTGTGACTGCGAATTGGAATACCGGCTCGCCTTTTTGCACTTTACGAGTTTTAAAAGCATCAGTGGCATCAAATTATCCTTATCCCACACGTCCACCAAATCTTATTTATATTAATTTATATAATTTTATATAAATATTTTATTCTGTAATAATCTTTGTTTTGTAGTTTATATTATAACTTGATTCACTTAAAGATAGTTTGTGCGATTAACCAAAATTATATATTCTTAATAATTTTCCAAAATCTTATTCCGAGTTTACTCCGCGATATAAACTTGAAGTATCATCAATGAAACACAAAATAAAATTATCTTTTCCAATTCCCAATCGCTATCTTAGCCAATAAAAGTGGAACAAATTATACAGCGAAATGAATACTTGCAGAATGAATTGTAAATCTAGCGAGAGTATATCCAGTTGAAACTAATAAAAAGAACGATTTACTAATTAAAGTGTCTTTGTTTTGCATTCACAACGAGAGTAGAATTGAATCCGAGGCCTTTTAAATTACTATTGCACAGAAACATCGTGTTTTGCACTGAGTAGAAAACGAAGATAGCCTGAATATTCATTTCATTTAAGTTCTCTGTGTATTTATTAAGATACGCTGCACAGGGTCTAATCAAAAGCCAACTGCGTGGGGTTATGATAAAATGGTGATTATTAAAATTTGATCGAATCGAAGCTAGAATAATGTAGCCTTGAACCGATTCCGCTTCACACCGTTGGCGCGTTGCAAAATGCACCTCTCGCTCCACTCGACCGATACCGATTCGTCTCGATGTACCTATTCGACTACCGATTCGAGTCGGTAATTCAATTATGGATACACATGTAAATGTCACCCGGTGTAATGAAACTATTGCAGCGAGATAGCCAACTGTTTCGAAGCGTTGCGTAAGGATACTCGTAGTGTACCATGACAATCTTCTAGCCGTGTTCGTTCATCTTAACTCAACTGTTAAATGTGAACATTTAGCATACCCGCGGTGTATCTTTGTTTTAAGTTATATACTCAAGTTCTTTGTTAGAGGCTTAAACATTGGTGTTATGCACGGGTACAGGGTTCAAATCCTGCACGCAAATTTAGCATGAATGGAGACTAGAACCCGGCAGTGGGATTTGAAATTCAATTTCGTCGTCGATAATGAAATATTACATTGACTCTAGGGAGCTTAATTAATGTCAAGTAAATTTGCCTATTCTCTAAGTAAATAATGGTAATATTAGTGCCAGCACAATTGCAACGCTAAATAAGATATATGAAATTGTTGTGTTGTAAATAAATTAACAATCAATTTTTTTCTTGTTGCAGGTAAGGTATCGAGGACTGTGGAAGGCGACTCGTGCGTCAACGGCTCGTGTGAGTTTGTGCCAGTCGGCCAGCGAATGTCACCGAGACACGGTCGGTTCGTTAGGCATTCACGAGGGCGAGAGCGAGGCATCAGTATGCGCCCGCGCACTCCACGGACGCGATTTGACGAATGAATCACTCCCGTTTTCTTCGTACACGCCGGTCGCTCCCTCACGTGACGTCACGATTTCGATGTCGCACGCGTCTCGCTCACGAAATTAATTTACGTTAATCTGTTTACATTTCCGTTTGGTATAATTATTTTTGGTGGAGCTCCGATGATTTATTGTTTATGTCCTTACATTATATTATGCCTGTTAGTTGGTGTCGCAGACTTTCAGAAGCAGACGTTTTAAACAACCCTCGCACTTCATTTCTTTTTAAATCGTAGGTAAAACGATATGCAGATACTTTAGCTGAATCTCTTACCATATTTTGCACATTAATTCAACCCAATCAGCATTTAATTACACAACTTTATTTTTGACTTTGTTATGTTATCCCACAAAACTCATTTTGAAAATATACCGTAACACTTAACTTTATTTTATCAGCATTGAGCGGATTCTCTTTCGATTTCCAATACTTACCACATACTAGTTGTGTGATTCAGGATTTACATATTTCACAATATGAAACACATATAAATTGATGTTGGCCATATTAGTTTCGAACATTTGCATATGACTCATTATCGTAAAACTCATCCATGTCTTCAAACGGCAAAAGATTTGTCAAAGTTACGTGTGTCGTATAACGCTGAATCATACGGTGTGGGTAACTGACTGCCTACCGTTGCTCAATGTCGTTACTGATACCTCGAGCTTTTAAAGTAATGGGCGAGCGTAAACTATTTGAATACTTTCATACAATGTTATCATCTCTGTGAAGATAATATAAACTTAATTTATGGTAAATGGCAACATTTATCATTCCCTGCTGCATTGAATCGTCGATGGCAGTCAGAAAGGGACGACTATCGTTCGAGTGGCATGCTTTATGTTCAAATGGTGAAACGGCGACAGGAACCATTTAGTTCCTACCATCTTTTACGACAATCGCTTGCTCGAAGAGCAAAATAAACTTCCAATCGCTTATAAACATCGAGGAACAATGGACATGCCGATTGCAACGCCTCAAAACTGGCTCAGTTTTATTGTTATCGCTGCGTATATGTCACGGTGGCGTACTGTTGTCCGGAATGCAACATTGTCTACGATGTTCGGAGTCAGCTAGCGCCGATAGCATCCGACCGATGAGCGCTCCGATATGCACAGCATCGGTCCGGCCCCGTCGTTATGCAGTCTTACGTATTACTGTCGGTATCTCCCGCGAACATCGACGCACGCTGAAAAATAGCCCACGGAGAGAACCGGCGCGAAATCGAGACTGCATAGCGGTCCTACCGCAGGGCACCGGCAAGTAGGCCACCGATTACAGCGTTTCCTCAAAGTTATTAGCCGTCGACAAAGGCCGCGGCTTGCGGTGGTCGCGCAGCCGCCGGCTACACGCTTTCCGTCATGAAACGTACGTCGGGCGGTTTCGAGTTACACATCCGCGGTCGTACCTCACATTCGAAACGGACACCGTAACGCGATAGTCTTCCGAGCGACTCTCTCCTCTCACCCGGCCGATGGAAATGCAGAGCGGAACGCTTCCTAGTGTAAAACTCCTGCGGATTAGTTGCGCCGGAGTTTCGTTTCTATTGTGTGGCACGGTGAGTGTGTCGCGATTCGGTCGTGTTGCAGTTCAGAGGGCAGCCGCCGTTACGGCGCCGGGCTCTCACAATGGAAGCGAGAGTTGGCTCCCGTGTGTTTAGCTTCCGTAGATTGCTATCGCACCCTCGCTCCTAGGATCATTGATACACGACTTCCGAGATACGAGGCAGACTCTCCATACATGTCGAGATTTGAATCCATTGTTATGCAATTACGATCTATCTGGATCAAGCCGTCGTTGCTGATAATAGAGCTGATGAACGCTTAAGTGCATATTTGGATGAATAGAAGATGTTACGAGTGCCGTATCGAAAGATTAATTTATTTTATGAACATGTTACTGTTGTGCTTCCACGATTTATAAGTCAGTTATATTATTGAGTTACATCAAAGTTATGAAGCATTATGGGCAGTGATAGCCTAATGATTGAAATGTTAGCTATACTAATTTGTGCCTGTGTTCGAATACTATACTTATTTATAAAAAATATGTTGGTACTAAAAGATCACTTGGATCGCTGACGAAAACATCGTGATGAAATAGAGAGCTTCGTATTTTTCATAGCCAAAGTGGTGGACCTAACCTATGGCCTTAAAACCTCTTCACCTGAGAGGAGACCTAAGTCCAGTAGTGGGATGTGATAATAATGATGATAGTTATGAAAATGTGATATTAGACGCGTCTGAAACGTGAGGTCTACCAATCAACTATTTGTACAGTAACTACCTGATGGTATTCACATCATATATACCGTCGGAATGCTTCAGTTTAGTGCTGATTTCTTTAGGTATACGGAATCAATTTAGTCGTTCTCATGTGAGATCTCATCACCAATGAAATGTTTATGTTGTGATTATGGTGTAGAGATAATTTGGACTCCTTGAGTTTATCCTTGTCTTACGACCCACTGGTTTAGTAGATCCTTGTTTGTTAAACCACGTATGATTTCCAACTAACGAAGAAGACACGTACGTTTCGTGGGTGAATATAACCTCGATTATACCAATTTTTGCTCAAAACAATGGACAAAATGTCCATGAAGATTGCAATTATTTATGCAGATAAGTTTATTACGTCGTTTTGCCAAGTTAGACGCCCTCGAGTAATTTAGTTTTGTAGACTAACATTTAAATTAATTAATTCTTTATGATAACTGCGCATGGATTAGCTTGCGAGATTGTAGCGCCATTTTAGCATATTGACGTATTGAAATTATAATATTTAAATGGATCAATAAACGTACGGATATACTTGCAAATATTTGTAAACCAATATGGTTATCCATTACAAAATTGTAGGAAATCAAGTCGAAAGTGCCTCAATCGCGCCTGCAATACATTGGCTTTATCGTTCACCCTGACAGGGTCGCTACCGTGCTTGGAAACGCGGCCGTCTAGTCCTCTTTCCAAACACTCGTGCAGCCGTGACTGACGTTCGCCATTTAAGTATCAATCTGTGCATGGTGATGGAAGCGGTGGTCGACCGGTAACCGACAAGCAACAGCGCAATAGCGTTGATACAATCAGAGTCAACCCCTTATCAAGTCTGAGAATAGTTGCCGCTAACGCTGCTATTGATGTAGAGAATCTTGCGAAACTCTAGTACCTAAAATGAAATATCTAAGCTTAAGACCCTTTTAGGGTTAAAACCGAGCAATAAATCTTCATTATTTAACATTGTTTGGTTAACCAACAGACTAAGCCTTTGTATTCTTTGCGAGACGCGTGAACTGATTCCTCACGCAGCGCTAAATCTCCCTTTGTTTATCTTCTCGACACGACGTACACTACAGTATCCTGCTACTGTCTCCGCGAAATCTCAATAATTTACAATGTCAAAGTTCCGTTGCCTTTACAAGCATCAGTATATCTTTTCGCCGAACAATGGGGCCGAGTAACCGAAGATTAGTTCAAAGTGTCGGATATTTGCATGAGTTCTGACCCGAGGGGGCATTGTTTCCCTCAATTTGCATAGCCGATAATAAATG
>DWPQ01001539.1:0-12083 GCA_018251795.1 Perichares adela | reverse complement strand
GACTAGCTGTGCCCGTGTGGAAATCAATGCGTTGCAAAGTTTTTCCCGCGTAAATCAGATCCCGCGGGATTTCAAAGATAAAAAGTATAAATTACTCCTTATTACATCAGTTATCTTCCAGTGAAAGTCCCGTCAAAATCGGTCCATGCGTTCCAGATACAAACAGTCAGACAGAAAGACAGACAGTTTTTTTTAATACTGTTGTTTTGGTATATGTGCCGTGGATACATACATATGCATTTATAAAAAAACGGTTATTTTAATATTACAAACAGACATTCAAATTTTATTTAGTTGTATAGATATAGATAAATAATAGTTCTGTATTTTATTAAACGGTACTTTCTGCTTTTAAATGTAAACGTGATGGCAAACAGTAGTTTTTAATAGGTCTATGATTATAAGACAGAATTACGCTGAAACAATTGCAAACGGAGAAAGCGAATTAAACAAAATGTTGGTATGTAATCAAGATTATTATTTCGTAACATAGCTCACGGAGAATGCTTATACATAACGAGGTATACACTTAAATAAAACAAACAATCATTCCGGAAAAGAAATGCATTTCAAAGAGTGCCACGTTTATCATTGAAAACTGATAGGTCATCAAACCTATGTAAATCTAATTACAGTTTTAATGTGTATTTCTGATTGTCCGTCTGTTTGTTCTGGCTAAAGTGTGGAACGGCTGGACCGATTTTGACAAGATTTTCACTGGAAGATAGAGGAGGTTGTGGCGCATAACATAGGCTATATGTTATCTAAGATTTCCAGTGGGTTCGTAATTTACGATTAACTTTATGACGCACTAATTTCCACCCGGGTAACGCCGCGGGCACAGCTAGTGTGTGATATAATTGTAATAAGCAAATTGTATTACAATATTCATCATTACTTTACATTGCTGGTTTCATATATTCTCTAACAGCATAGACAATGTACTTTCTATTGCGTATACCATAACAGGAAGTGTATACGTCCATAATCCACCCCACGCTGACCAAGTGCTTATTACAATATCTCACACCTTCGGATACTTGGAGAAGTCCCCGATATGCACATTTCGTCAAGATTTTATTAATAACTGCAGCATGTAGTAACTAATTTTTAATATGGTCCAACTGAATAATTGCCCCACGCCCTTGTACGAAACTGACACCGCTTTTAATGTATTGTAATATTCGTTAAAAGGTTTGGAGTTATATTCACCGAGACTTAGCCATCTGAAAGGGGTTTACGGCCAGTATACTCCGCATATCAGGCAATACTAACTCCGAATGCGGTTCAAGCAGTATTTGAGAGTGCACAAAAATACTCCTTGTACTGCCTAAATGTGAAACTAAAACATAAAATATTTGTTTACTAAAGTAAAGCCTAAGTTTAAATTGTTTTGGCTCTCCTAACTTATAGATCACGATTATGCTTACGACACGACATAATTGTTATCTCGGAAACACTTTATATTCATTAACATGTTGAAATAAAGTGAAATTAATCTTGTAGACGCTAGATTCCACTTTTGTTAATCGGACTTAATAAAACTTCCTGTCTAGCTCGGCAGGTGTTCTTCTGCAATATGAAGTGAAATGACAAAGCATTTTAGTGTAACAAAAATTTACTCAGACGGGCTTAATAAACACAACGTTTTGCCCTAAAAAAACGTCGGTGATGATAAATTATTGAAATTATATCTATCTATATGTATTAAATTCTCGTGTCACAGTGTTAGCTGCCAAACTCCTCCGAAACGGCTTGACCAATTTTCATTAAATTTTGTACGTACAATCAGTAGGTTGTAAACTATTTTTTTTATACCCTTGAGACAAGAGGGGCCCACGCCCAACATTATTTATTTTGTTTTATAGCCAAATTATTTACACCAACATTTTTAAGACGAAACAACGTTGGCGGCTAGTACACATAATTATAATAATAATATAAATATATAATAATATAACAATTATATTCATATGAATAATCACGGTTTAATAAACATAATATTTATTCATAGAATTCTTCAGAATTCTATAATTTCATCTTCTTGAAAAACTAAATATTGCATGATTATGACTCCAATCGAATAAATAAATTAATTTGTTACACGATCTAACAGGTGCATGGACGATTACGTTTATAATAATATAAAGCGGAAATATGATCCATATGTATACCATTCTTTTTTGTGGTTCCAAACCAACTTTTTGTAAACGATTTACGTAAACAACTCTACAATAAATTTCATAATTTTTCTAAATCCGTTCACTTCTATAGACTATAATTAATTCAATAATGTGACAGAAAAACCAATTTACTGCATAATCCAATTGGAAAATTGACATCAATATTAATGTAGCTATTATAGATTTCGCTTACGAACGGTTAATCGGTTGAGACCTTTGGTAAAGTTACAGTAAAATTTATAGGCCTTATCGTAAGCGCGAATGCTTATCGAATTGTCTAACTACCACTAATTTGATATCGAGAGTTAGTCAATTTATAATAACGTAACTAATATCTGTCCAAAGCTTGACTTAAAATTAGGTGAAAAAATTCATGAGAAAATGTCTTCATCAGATTACGAAAAATACAGAGGACGAGAAAAAGTCACAGAAAAATATATAAGGGAACAACTTCAAAGGTTAATAAAACTCTTAAAATATATAAAATACTACAAAGATAAGGGTAATACATTATTCTCTAACCAATTTTCTTAATCATGCCCGTAGATAGAAATACAAGGAAGCAATTACTACTGATTTGATTTTCAAAATCAAATTTTTATGCTTACGCATGTTTCTTTCAAAGCCGCTTTATTTCATATCCGCATTATTCCAGTGAGTTATTTACACCCCAACCGGTTTTTAAAAGAGCATACGAGAAACCTCGAAACACCAATATAATGCGCTGATTTGTTCCGTAATGCTCAAATAGGCCTCTGATCTTTGTGAAACCGTTATTAAGCACTAACGATAGCTCCGTGTTTTCTCCGCAAAGATCGAGTATAATAACCGTTTGTTGGTTTCCAAACTTACGTATTATCGTGGCTATTGGTTGGGGAAGGAATCTTAATTGTACTGGCAGTTTCATCTCAATCGACATGAGATCTGCAAAATCTAGTTACTTTAAAACATTTTGCAATTATACGTAGGGCTTGTTCGTTGCTTTAACAAAACGTTTTTAATAGTTTAAATTAACTGGCCGAAACTAATTCTGCTATTACTGGTAATAAGTTATATTGCTTCGAAATCTACATCTGTTTAAAGAATAATAGTATTTAATAGTAAAACGTTACTGCCCTTCCTTCTCTAAGATAATCGTTAGCAAAACAGAGAAGGATTTCGCGATGACTGAGCCCACGTTAGTTTGAGATTCAAATCAACTGCAATGTCGACATCAGCTACTGAGGTGTCGACACTGATCTCTACGTAAATTATGAGTTCGCTGGATAAGCTATCACGATTACATTTGTGGCCTGCTAGATTCGCACCATTTTGGCGCTAAACAAATCGTTTGCAATAGCCAGAGAACTGATAAGTAACACGAGTTAAGACAATGGAAACAAAGTGACTAAATATACAGACAGTGTTGGGATCCTTTCGTAGACTGTATATGACCTTGAAATAGCAAGACTTTAATCGTGGAAGCACAATTTTGCAGACATGGCATAGATAATAGTGCTTGTTTATTATAGTTAGCTATCAATTCAATTTATATAATTTTGGTGCAATGAGCTTTAATTGATTTAAAATTTTCTTGCAAATAGTTTTAACGAGTTAGAGTCCAAGTCAACTTCCTCTATTCGAGTACAGGGGGATGCACGATTGATATAATCATAGATTTCTCGTGGTGTACTTCGCTGGAATATAAGTAATTATACTGATTAGTTTAGTCCCAACGGTTGAGTTACCTTTCTTAGCTGACAACCCTACTTCTTAATTAAACGGTAAATTGTCAGTGTCAGTCATACCCGCCGCATCCTTATTGGCAATGGATGGCGGTGACCACAACCATGAGGCTGTCCGTTTGTTTGTGTGTCGGCTATTTACAAATAGTAGTTTCGTTGCCAACAGATAAATAATTGAAATTGATAACGCTGAAATTTATAGTAAATAAGCTGTTTCTTCGTTTAGCCTATCCAGTATTAGAGATCAGTGTATCCAAAAGCTACCTGTTTCAATAGCACTGCTGGGCACTTGATAGTCATAATCAATGACTTATCGCGTAAGTCTGGACCTTTTCTAGATTGAATAATGACAGACAAGGTAAACAACGGTTACAGTTTAACAAATTCCCGCTTCCTAATAAGCTGTTATAAAGCTTGAAACACAACTAAAGTTTAAGTAATTGTCTATTGCTGCTTGATAATTTGTTTTATCTGTTACCGTTTTGGATACAGTTAATAAACGATTTGTGCTGTTATTAAAACTTTAAAGTTAGCCGTTATGTTTTCCAAGGTGACTAGATTCTACCAATAGGCACTTAGCGCGGAAAACTATGGTCTTAACAGATTGTCCTATCAGCGACAAGACCGCCTTTTGTAAACACCGATTGCATACAATAATTGCTCTGTTTTATTTATCTGTTGGTTAGCAATAAAGAGTATTTGTGTTTTATTGTGATAGGAGATTGAAGCAGTGGAACAGTTTAAGGGTTGTTATGATGATGAGATTTTGGAATTAAAATAAGTTGTCAAACCTCTTTGAATTATATAAGGGGTAGAAGTTTGGAAATTAAAATAACTATATTTTTTCATATAAAATACATATACTGAGGAAAACAAAACAGAATAGCAGAGACATAAACAGGGCAAGTTATAATTAAAATTATAATTCGGTGCGCGCGAATTCTTGAATCTTCAACAATCAAACTTTATCAACAATCAACAACGAAAAAAATTTTCGTAAGAGACTATAAACGAGCACAGAGTAAATATCGTTGTTAGGTTCAGAGAACTCAGTACTCTGATTTCAAAATTGAATGAACATTACACTATCTATTAGCTGTTAATATATTTAACAGTTAAGTTCTAGATCTAGTTAGGTTCACTCAAGTGGATCAGAACTTTATGTAGATATAATGTTATTTACATAGATTTATAATTAAGCGATCATATTGCAGAACATGGGAGTTCGTGTTGCATTCGTAAAGGTCAATTTATCTAGTTCTTGTTTTAACTAAGATCGTAATACATGCCACTAAACCTTTTACTGAAGTGTCTGCTTGTACCTTGTATCTTTGTTTTGTAGTCTGTATTTTCACAATTACCAAAAATTTAAAATTTGTTGTTCCCTAAATCAACTTCTGTTTATTTTCGTTGCGTGCTTTAATTTATTAAGATTATAACGGATTGTAAGGAATACCGTACATTGAGCTAAGTAAATGACGAGGAGACTTCCGATTGTAGGGGATACTTTAATTTAAGCTAAATGAATGGCTCTTACCTTGGACGCCGATACGAGCAGACGTGCTTTTAGAGTATAGCGCATATTAAATATTGAGTAAATTAAAATAAATAATTTTGTTCTATTATACCGAAGTACTAGGAGTGCAACAGTTCAAGCTGGTGTAGTAAGCAATAGGTGCAAGCGAGACCTGCGGCGAGTGTTGGAGACAACTATATATTCGTGAGTCCATCTTCAATCGTTACATTACCACTACTATTATACCAGGCAATATCAGTGTGAGCGTAAGCGCATACTTGCGCAGTCTTAGATTACGCACTTATTCACTCTCTCGCTCACCTAGCTGCAAAATAATAGCAGGACTACCCACGATTGACGCAAACAGAACTGTTTATCGCGTTTATCATGTCGGTACAACGATCGCCACCGAGCGCAAAAACAATGCATCAATTGACATTGGACACTATAACGCAACATTACAATTCAGATTCTGCATTAAACCAACTAAGTGTTGCAGCCCCAGACGAACCCTATTTTAATATAACAAAACGGCAGAAACGAACCTTTAACGAGTTCTTAGATCAACCTTCTGCATCCATGGCAGAGTTTAAAGCTTTATTCTTAGACTTAAAGGAGCAACAGGAAAATAAATTTGAACTGTTAAATAACGCACTGACAACCATAGTCACACAGAACCAAGAAATCCAAAAATCTATTTCAGCACTTACTAAACAGAATGATGAACTGAGACTTGAACTTATAGAACTCAAGCAAGAAAATCAGAATTTTAAACAATTAACGACCCAACTTGAGTATAAGATTGAACATCTTGAGAAAAATTCTTGTCGTACATATATTGATATTCGGAACTTACCATCAACTGAACGCGAGAACAAAAATGATCTGATAATGGTCGTCCAGAATATCGGTGCTACAATTGGGCTCGATACACCGATCCATGAGTCTGAAATTAAAGACATATACCGCAGGAAGCAGGACACAGTAGTTGTTGAATTTACAACAGCCCTCCGTAAAGAGTCAGTCATATCCCACTATAAACTGTACAATAAATCGCGACGCGAGAAAAAAGAACCCTTACTTCGTTCCGATCAAATCAAATTAACGGGTACTCCGCGTCCCATTTATTTATCTGAAATCCTAACAACTAAGATGAGACGTTTATTTTACTTAGCACGTGAAAATGTCAAAAACAAATCCCTGGTGGCCTGCTGGACCTCATACGGAAAAGTATACGTGAAGAAAGAAGAAACCACATCACCAATGTGTATCACTAGTGAATCCGATCTTCAAAAAGCACTATTGTGACTAGTAATATTATTATTATTGTTAAGAATCAAACCTTTGTCTATAAAAGCCGTCTATTTGTTGTTGATAATTCATGTTATTAATGTTTTCATACCATGCATTTATTTTTATTGTCATACACCTAAACGTAAACACTCACATATTCATACAAACAAACCACATTCACAACACTCACACAAACACAATTACTTCACACTTAGTAACTATTCATACTATTACCATAACATAATCATAGACCTCACTACTAAATACAGGACAATCACAACTCAATGCGTCTCTTCAATAAATCAGCCGTACAATACAATCCTAACAAAATTTAATTGTTTTAACGCTATACCAACAATACGTTACAGTACATACCACTTGGCCACATATTCGTCTGATCCAGCTTTTATAACTTATCATGAGATATTAAAGTCACGTGAGGTAATCCGTGACTATCTTGCACCAACAAAAGAATTTTATGCCGAGTAACAATCAGGACATCGAATCTCTCAGCCTGGATTTAGACGATATACAAGTGGCTAACCCAATTAACTGTAACATTGATGACGCAAAAAAATATCTACATTCCATCACTAACAATAAATTCACGATTGTGACCCAAAACATACGCAGTATAACCTGTAATATGGCTAATCTGGAAACTCTCTTACAACGTTCAGAGATCGATTGGGACGTGATTGTCCTCTCTGAATGCTGGCTTACATCAGCTAAGTATATACCGCACATACAGACTTACAAGTATGCAACGACCACAGACCACAAAACACAGAACGAGGGAGTTGTTGTCTACTATAAGGAGCGCTTACTTGTCACATATGAAGAGCCACAAATAAATGATGCGAACTGTCTATTGCTAAAAATAAATAATGAATTATGTATACTCGCTTTATACCGCCCCCCCAGTCAGAGAGACACTAGCAATTTTATTAATTCCATAGACACAACTTTATCTCAACTAAGTGGCTTTAAGAATATAATCCTTTGCGGAGATATTAACATCGACATATCACCCAACACAGTAGACAAGCGAGCATATGAATATTTAAATGTACTGGCTAGTCATGGTATGCTCCCTGGCCATTCCTTACCGACACATGGTAGCACGTGCCTTGACCATATTATGATTAAATCTAAGTTAGATGCTACATGCCTTGTATTCGACACAACTATCACAGACCATGGAAGTGTGGCAATTAGACTTGGTTTGAGTGAACACACAGTCAGCTCAAATAACAATTTTCATCTCATAGACTACAATAGTTTAGACCGCCATGTGGAAGCCATAAACTTTCATCAGATTCAGGAGTGTGCTGACGTTAACCAAGCTACTAACTTACTAGTAGGGGGACTATCGGCGGCAATCAAAAACTGTTCTAGAACAATAAAGCAATCAAACCGGAAACGAATTATTAAGCCGTGGATTACTAAAGGTTTATTACGCTGCATGAAGCAGCGTGACAACCTATATAAGAAGCTGAAAAGAAACCCAGACAATAATGAGTTAAAACTTACTTACAAACGGTACCGTAATTTCTGTAGTAATTTGTTAAAAAAGGCTAAAAGGAACTATGACAAACAGCAGATCGAAGAATCAGGAAAAAATAGCAAAAAACTATGGCGAGTTATTAAAAATATTAGCGGAATCAGTAAGGTAGTCGACCACTCACCTAATCTATTGACCTCTTATCACAATCAGATCCAAAGTTTAAATGATGTGAATAACTTTTTCGCAAATGTAGGCAAAGAACTGGCGGAAGTAATTCTAAATTCAGCCCAGCATCAATTAGAGTTAGACCAATTCAATATACCCCCAACATCCTCAATAAACTCGTTAGTCATGATGCCGACAGACGAAGGTGAAATTTATAATATTATACTATCTTTAAAAGAGGGCACTGCAGTGGGAATAGACCTAATATCAGCAAAAATATTAAAAAGATACATTCATCTTGTGATCCCTGCTATAACTCACATTTGCAATCGATCGTTGGAATCAGGAGTATTTCCCGAAGCGTTTAAAACCGCTCTCATTAAACCCATACACAAGACTGGAAACAAAGACTGTGTTAATAACTATAGGCCAATTTCTATCCTACCAACACTATCAAAGGTCCTTGAACGCCTCATGAATGACCGGCTTGTAACATATTTAGAGTCAAACCTCCTTCTTGCACCGGCTCAATATGGCTTTAGACGAGGCAGGTCAACTAGTGATGCGGTTCATGAGCTGGTAAATTCCATTGTAGACTCATTTGATAAAAGAAAGAGATGTCTAACGATCTTTCTGGACCTAGCGAAAGCGTTTGACACGGTCTCCATACCACGCCTCCTAATTAAGCTGGATAATATTGGGGTACGGGGCTTACCATTAAAATTATTAACTAACTACCTTTCGAACAGGAAGCAAAGAGTAAAAATTGAGCACTGGCTTAGTGATGAAGCAACCACTCAATATGGTATTCCGCAAGGCAGCGTCATTGGACCAACCCTGTTCCTAATTTACATTAACGATTTATGTCGCTTACAACTAGATGGAGGTAAAATATTTGCCTTTGCTGATGATACAGCTATCTTCTTTAGTGGTAATAATTGGGATGAAGTAAGTAAATTAGCTCAGACAGGTTTTACAGTTGCCAATCAATGGTTGAGAAGAAATCTGCTGACACTGAACGTTGACAAAACAAAAATTATAGCGTTTGCTCCAAAACCGAACCTGGTCCCGTCCACCCAACTCAATATTAAAGCACACGAATGTAATGTTAGTGCCTTAACCTGTACCTGCCCACCAATCCTGAGCGTAAACAAAATAAAATATCTTGGTATTATTATTGACCAAAATCTAAATTTTAAATCACATGTAGATACTCTTGCAAATAGATTACGTAAACTTATATACATTTTTAGGACACTACGACATGTGGCAAACAAACAAATTATAAAAAGGGTCTATTTTGTGCTATGCCAATCCCTTTTAGATTATTGCATAACTTCATGGGGTGGTGCATCAAAATCACATCTGATCGAATTAGAAAGAGCACAACGGGCTATCCTCAAAATTGGTGCAGGATTTCCTTTCCGCTACCCTACAACGGACCTCTACCAGTACTGGGAAGTATTAACTGTCCGCCAAACGTTCATACTAAACGTGATCCTACGGAAGCATACGCAACTCACTTATGACCCGGATATCGTAAGAAACAGGCGTAGGAAGGGGACAATTTGTCAACCAATTTCGTTTAATATTTCGCTATCACATAAATTCTTTTGCCATCTTGGGAACTTTCTATACAATAAACTCAACTCAAAGCTTAACATTTACCCTCTCCAGAAAAGCTCTTGCAAACAAACGGTCATAAATTATTTAAAAACTCTAACTTATTTGGAAACTGAGAACTTACTACATTCACTGAAATAATATTTACAATTCCTATCCACATTCCACTGTCCAAAATACCCGTTTCCTACCAGTGACTAAGAACTAACAAAGTACCCTTCTTTCCATAATCGCAAGGTCATTGGTATACTCACAATCACACATATACACTCATAAAACACACACACAACGCACACAGTCACACGCACTCACAACGCACACAGTCACACGTACACACAACACACACAGTCACACACACACAACGCACACAGTCACGCACATCAAAACTCACTTCTTTACTTTTCTTTTATTTCTTTATTGTATAATTTTTTAAGGCGCTAAAGCAACTAAGTTCATCTACCTGTCAAAAGATTGTGTCAACTTTATTTACATTATGTCCTTGGGAGGGCACTGGTGACTTGTAATACAGGTTTGAAAAAACCTACAGCAGGCACCAGGCTCTCACTGGGAAAGGTGTTTAATAACTATGCACAACCTAAACACAAGCTAAAGTGTCTATTTTTATTTTTCCTTGTGAGAGCAAATAAATGTTTTTATTATTATTTTTTATGATCGGAATCTCGGAAATGGCTTCTATAATTTTATGTAATGTAGTATTCGGGGGTTTTTTTATTTATTTATTTATTCAAACAACCGGGTAGATGAGCTCCTGTAATAAGCAGTCATCGTCATCTATGGATATTCATGGCTCATTTGGAGTGATAGCCTAGTGGCTAGAACGTTGGTCTTTCGAACGGGAGGTTATACGATCGAATTCGGCAGTCGCTAATCATTTTCTAAGTTATGTGGGTAGCAGAAATTCGTTATCACTTGCTTCGGTAAACTAACTCTCCGGCTGGAGAGTTAACGTTCTCGAAGTTGTAAGAAGTCTGCTAACCCACAATTGCCCAGCGTGGAGGTCTACTTAAACCTTCTCAGTGTGAGACGACACAAGAATGCAGCAGTGGAACAATTATGGGTTATGTATGTATGTGTACCGATATTAAGACTCCGTTGTATGGATTAAAGTTACAGTATATTTTGACGAAATAATTATGAAGTGTTATTGGTAATATTTGTCCCCAGGGAATCAGTTCCAAGCTTCAAACCGAGACTGGACTCTCTCGGGCAACCTATAGAGTTGCCGTTTCATTTGTTCCAATCAAATGGTACTACGGACTTATTAGTACAGGTCAGTTTGTATCGTTTTTATTAACTCAGTAGCTGTTCTGCGCTGTTTCGCCCTCGTTAATTAAGCCTGGGCCTTGAGCCCTAAAAGGGTAAAAAGGTATTGGTACCTTATTAGCCGCCGTAACAAAACGAGCAAAGCTCGATCATCCACTGTTTTGTATTAATTAAATCACAAAAACAAATTAACGTTGTACCAACAATTCCATATCGCGTCTGCCATAAAAGCTTGTAGACAAAAATCTTAGCGATAATCTCTCATCTCAAAATGTATGATGACATCTATACTTATTATAAAACAAAGTCCCCTGATGTATGTGCCCCTTTTACTTAAAATCTACTAAACGTATTTTTGTACGGTTTTTACTCAAATATAGTGCAATACTTTTAGAAGGTTATAGGCAATAGAGCATTATGATTTTATGTCAATTGACTGAAATATAACGATTAATGTTAAAAAAATTCGCCTGCTGGGTGCTTTCCACGCGGGCGTAGCCGCAGGCACAGCTAGTTCACACATAAAGATGTGGGACGTGGCACACGTAGCCGTAGCGAATGTCGATTCGTCGAGCGATTGTCTAAGGCGACGTAGTAGCATTAAATTATCCCCAACTTTGTATGCCAACAGGACGCAACGATAAACTTCACAGTGCTGAAGGAGGAGCAACAGGCAGCTAAGCACATCCTCAACAACCATTTCGTGGGAGACCAGGCGGAGCTCGCAGTGCTCGGTGTACGGGACTGTCCAGTGAAGCGCGCCGTGCTATGTGTCACCAGCGACCCAG
>DWPQ01001538.1:0-12083 GCA_018251795.1 Perichares adela | reverse complement strand
ACAGTGCTATAAAATAATATACGATACTTGTGACCTACGTGGTCTATCATTGCACTACGTTTAGCACTAGCTAACTATACTCCGTGCAATGATAGACCACTTGGGTCGCTCGTATCGTAATGTACTATTATCTATTACATAACGGTGCATCACTTCAGTATAGACAAGGTACTCAACGATGAGATATAAAAAAAATGTAAACCTTGTTTTATAAGTAAATATCATTCAAATTCCTCTGCATCAGTCTCATCGCTCGAAGGTCCTACGTGTAAATCGCAATCATTAGCCTCAAAAATTGATTTCCCGAAAATCACAGTTCGACTATAGTAAGGCAATGTGAAACTACCAAAGTACACTATAACGAAAGTTGTGATAATCACTTCATCATTCATTTGATAATAAAGAAGTTAAGTTAAGTTAATACAAAACAGAAAGTCTCTATAGAGGACGTTAGACTACTCCGAAAACGAAAACAGCTGACATACTGATAATACTGATGATGAGTGAGAAAAAAAATGATTTTAGCGAAAAAAAAATCTATTTAAATGAGAAAAAAATACTTTATACGTTTTTCACCTACTCGCAGCGCTCGACATATGAACCAAACTTATTTTATTTCATTGAAATCGATTTTTTTCTCACTCATCATCATCATCAATGCTATCCCCTGTCTTCGTCTTCAGAAGCCGAACACTCTGTATTATTAAAAATCACAAGTATAAAGAAAATAACATTTAAGAAATACGTAATTTTAGTTTGAACAAAGATTTGTTTACGAGTATATTATTGAAACAGAAATTAGACTAATGAAGAAAGCAAGGAATATAAAGTTATTACTATCCGTTATACAAACTCCACACATAGAAATCCTGAAAAGATTATCACAGCTATTCCTCAGAAATATACACACACAGCAGCCTACAACGCTCTCTATACAATTATAGAAGCTACTCACATTTTCTTTTTCTTAACAAACTACTGACAAGACGAGAAAAGTTTAATAATTACATAAGTTAAAAACACAGTTAAACCTAGTATGTACTCAATTCCCTGAATCAGATCTGGATGTACCACAAGTTATAAAGGGTACACGATAAGCAAAATGGCGGACACGAAGAAAGTACCCAGGCATAGACAAGTGAAGAAAATCCTATTTTCTCTCTCCTTCGCTGTTTCCTCCGCAACGGCTGCAGTATTCAAATTATTTTGAATATCGAGATTCATCTTCTCCCTATCATACCTCGCGTTGTCATCCGAATCAACAATATCAATCGGAAAGTCGACTTCATCCGTATCGTATATTTCGAAGTTATCGCTCTTCAATACTCCGTCTGCCTTATAATACGGTGTTACGAATTGTATCCTATTCGTTTGATAATAAGGTCCCCTATTCCTCAGCCCATCGTTGCAGCCGCTCGGCGGGTAGTAATCTGCGTTATTATTTTCGTAGTTAAGCGCATACTCCTCTGATTCATCGAACGTGTAATTATTGTCATCAAAGTTGAAGTTGCTGATGTACCTGTCCTCCGCGTACCTGCTTCGCTGCTGTCTTTGGTAGTAATTAACTTCGATCGCTTCGATTGCTTCGTTGTTATAATAATCGTCTTGGTACTCTGGCATTTCATAGTACAGGTCTGTACGCATATCCTTTGGCGAGCGCGGCGTGGCGTGTGTGAGGAGTGCGGCGACAGTGCGAGCGAGAGGGAGCATCCCCCCGTCCCCCCCGCCCTCCGGACGGTTCGCCAGTATGTCGTGGGGCGAACAGACGACCTCCTGCAACACACGCCACCCGTCTCTTAGTTTCAAATTGTTACATTACATCTCGTGTTGGTCGTTCGCTTTAAGGATATCGTACATGATCCTGCAACACTCCAAATTGACATGCCGGTATTGGGTTATGTTTTATAAATAAACGGGGTTGTTTGAAAATGTTTTACCTCTTACAAAGTTTCTCATACTTCTATATTATATTACTCATACATACAATTGTTAAAACTCGGAATATTGTATACATAGACACAAGATGGGGTTAAATAAACATAAATAACTTATCACTTTTCTATATCCTTAGCAAAATGATTATTCATGATATAAGAAATTGAGTAGACTATTGAAGGCTGACGTTGGAAAATGTTCCCGGAAAATACAGTAAAACCGAACTATTTAGATTATATTGTTATAAATATAATTACATTTTATAAATATGTGTAATATGTATAATATCATCATTACAACTCATATCTGTCCTCGGGCTCGGGTCTCTTCTCATACACAATGTCAAGACTACGGCTCACCAATACGCTGGCACAATATAAGTACCAAGTACCGTACAAAGTCATCAATAAATATAACTATATAACAGACATCATACAACTTTTGCTGTAAGACTTTTTACGATTCATACACAATTTACCAAAGATGCACTTTGGAGGTATTATTTACACTTGTCGCACTTTTCAGTCTGCCTTCGTGAGGCTATAAAGACAGCTAGAGCTAACAACAAAATGTCCATTAGTACCAAAAAACTTTTTAGTTCTGTAGTAGCAAATTTATTGTACTTAGTAATAACCGTAGTGATCTATGACAATTGAATCAACGGCATCAAATCGAAAAGAAGAAAGATAAATGGCATTAAAAGACTCACCTCTTCGACTCCAATTTTCCGACACGCTTCCAAGAAGTTGTCCACATTCCGCCTACATCTCGCCATCGTCAGCTTGGGCTGGAAGCAAGGAAACACATTTACAACTTATGTGAAATAATTTTGTTGGTATTTAATAAAACAATCTTGCTCATTTAAAAATGCTTAAATAAGTATTTGTCCATGAAGAAGTTAATGTTTTCGAAAATGAGAAATGTCTGCTAATGTGTGTTTCCTCTTTTAACAGGTGACATAAACACATAAATAAATAAACACTTATAGAAATAGAAGCAAATTTTACAAGAGTATGTTCTCACCTGCGCAGGCGACGGTACGTGTACGGAGGCGACCGAGCGCGGCCGGACGTGGTTCGCGAGGTGACACAGCACCACGCCGTCCGCCAACACTGGCGCCAACTGCTCCGGCAGCGACATCTTCAGACGAGACTCTATTATCTATGGAATTCGATATAGCAAATAATAAACTAGCTACATCTTCAGACGAGACTATTATCTATGGAGTTCGAAATAGCAATTATTACACTATGAATACTTCTGTTTTACCAACCAACAGTGTTTCCCAAGCTTTTTCGTGCCAAGCCCCACCTTAACTTTTTTATGCCAATATGTAACTGATATAATTTTAAACACTGAAAAAAAGATTTGTTAACTAAAGAAACATTAATAATAGATTCTAGATTAGTTTATATTTTTGTTTCTTGAAACGAAATTACACCTAATAATTATTTAATAATTTGCTTTGTTAAGTTTGGCACCGATATCTATGCAATTAAACGGCCCGAAGCGAAGTGGTGAAAGTCTTGTCGAGTCCATTTTCGAATTGCCCTCCCTTAACTCTCAAATACAATTCAATGTCAGGAACAGCTTGGATAAATTAAGACATAGTAAATATACTTTTGATAAAACATATAAGAATATTAAAAGTATCCTCTCCAGCCGGACAAGAGAAGAGACCTTTTAATGATATCAATACCAAATAACTCACCGTCCTCAATTGCTGCAACAGATCCAGTTCCTCCTTCTGCTTATCGAACTCCCTCTTCATGGTGAAGCTGAGCTTATCGGGCGCCGTCTCCTTGTTCCACGCCATCTTGCCCGGCGGCTTCGGCGCGGGACCTTTCAAATACGACACCGTGGTAGTCAACAGCTTTGGGTCACCGTTGACCGCTTGCCGGGGGATATTGGACTTTAAACTGTTGTACCCTAAGGTGTTCGTAGGTGATTTTGTCGGCGACGTTGGCTTTATGTACGCATCCGTCTGCCCGTTGACGCGTGCGTTGTAATCAACGTTTCCGTTAACCGTTGCGTATATTTTGTTCACGTTGCGAGACGGGACTACCTTTTGTACGGGTCGCTTGTTTTCCTCCGTCTTCTCTGTATTACCGTTTTGGTTCTGGAACTTTCTGGGCGTGGAGTGTAAGAGGGGGGAGTTTGGCACGTGCGAGGCGTTTGGGGAGGAGGTGGAGTTGCTAGAGTTGGATGATATGGAGCGGTATAAGCTAGGTGATACGTTACTGTAGCCGTTGACGGGCGAGTGGGGTGACTTCTGGAAGTGGATGGGGCTTTGGTTTTGTGACTGCGGCGAGGAGTCCAGCTCGGGGGAGGGTTGGTCGGTGCGGGGGCGGTATATGTCTTGCTGGCGTTGTTGTCTTAGGGCTTCTTTGTATTGTCTGAAAATTCGCCAAAATATACAATTAGTTTTGATCCACCGATGTAATCGAATCTTTAATGACACTTAGATATGTTAATTTTAGCTTGTTAGCGTGAACTTTAGCTATATTAGTTACGATAATAATTTACAATTAAATTTACTGTTAGCACGATTAATTTACAATTACAACAAAAGCCGTTAACCAAACATGTTTTTAGTTAAATATGCTCCCAACAAATTATTTATATCAAAAGCATTGTTACGTACAAAAACACTCAATTATTCCCAAGCAACGTAGTTAATTACATATTAATGATTTACATAGCATTAATGATTATCAAGCGTTGTGCGAAGCTCAACTTAGACCCGATAAAATTGTTTCTAGCGCTCATAACTGCTCAAAGATAGCTAAAGCAAATCTTTCATTGCTAAAAGCAATCTTTGCGTGAAAGACATCGTTGAACCGAGAAGTGACACCCCTCAGGCTCTTCAAACAGCGTTCATTTTCACCCCGAGGGTGTGTAAGACGCGTTAGTTAAACAAACCATATCGTGCGATTTACGCTAAGTGTCATTAAAGTTTTTAAATTCATAAGGCTGGATATAGAGATCACATCGTATTTAATTTACATATACATTATCTTTAATACGAGTTAAGAGCCAGTATTAAGTGACTTCATTCTTAGCCGGAAGTCGACGATAAAATTGCTTGGCGAAATATTACCGTAGAATAGTGAGTACTAAAATTATGCCTTTCTTAGATAGATAGATAGATAGATAGATAAAATACTCTATTGTACACACAAGGACTGAAGTTGGACAATATACAAGAGACAGTACAAAAGGTGGTCTTATCGCTAACCAGCGATCTCTTCCAGAAAACCTTTAGGCTGAGGACATAGTGAGAGGAAGTAATATAGAAGGGGTATTGTAGTATCGTATTGTACCCATTGTCATTAAGAGAAATGGATCATTGTGAATATAGTTTCATTTCAAAGCAAATCGACTGCTTTATACATCAATGTCTCAGCGTTTTCCTCGGGTACTTTTTCATAATGAGGTTTTAATGCCAATAGTTTACCATTCGTAAAGAAAGACCGACGCGCTTTGGATCGTCCATCACGTGTACTGCGAAGGAGTGAAAAAACTTGCCGGAATCGGTGTTTCCTTTTGATTATATAATTTGAGTGTTTTCAAGGCGAGAGTGAATATGATTTTACTAAATTATATATTAATTATACTATATTAATTATAATATGACTACATCATACTTAGGTCCCATGAGGTGGGATAGTAGTCAAGCACTAACTTATGTAAAAACAAAAGATATAATTTAATAATTATATCCCGATATAAAAATACATTGCAGATAAGTAAACCAAGTGATTTTATTCACTAGAGGAGGTAATTTTAACCTCCCACTCAATCATTAAGTATGGTACAGGCATACTAGTTCTGACATTGACGGAAGCATTATTATGCTTAATGCACCGAAGCCTTACAAAAGCATCAGCGGATTACGTAAACAACATCAGGAGTTTGCAACATTTTACAAAAAGTACTCAAAGGTTTTATTTACTTCTATAAACTTTTTTTTTATTTACGCCAGGCCCGTCGGTTTGTTTGACGGCTATTAATATAAAAACTTCACAAAATTATATTTTTATCACTCTATATCCAGTCTTATTACACTAACTGATCTCTATAATATAAATATACTGGATATGTTGTATTCTATTTATTGGTAGTAGAATCAATGCGACATCAGCGCAATGTAATGTAATGGAACTAACTTATTTACTTTCTGTATCTTTGTAAGGGTGAAACCTATAAATGGAGCTTAGACTTATTTTAGACTTTGTTTTGGCTTGCAGTATGGACAACTATTTTTTGCGAATATTAGCGTAAGATTTGTCACCAAAACCGTGCACTCAAGATACACTCAACTTAAGCTTAGACTAACTCAAAGTTAGTAATTAGTTAGTAATTTATAAAAATTACTTTGACTCATTTCGTATTTACGAACTGTTTTAGCTTGGAACATAATTTTTTGAGATAAGTCTAAGTACACTTTATAGATCTATAGATACCCGCCTAAGTCCCAAATTCAAATCTTAGTCCCATTCCATCTCACAGCAACTAATTGCAATAGTCTATCCAGGATACATAATACAAAGATCAGTGTTAACACATAATATAATACCAAAAACCGTGCATGAACCTGTGCAAGTGTCGTGCATATGAGTGACCATGTACCTGTAGGTTTGTTGATGAGCTAATTTACTCTTATCGTCGCCATTCGACATGTTCCCTTCAGGTGATATACGGATGCTGAAAGGGACAACACCAGGGGTTAATAGAAATAGGGGATGTAGAGAAAAATGAACGGGACCTAGGAATGATGACGTGACTAAACGGCTGACTAAAAATGTTGTTTACCTCTGCATCGGCCATCGGGAGAACAAATTAAAAAAAATTAAATTCACGTGAGCAACTACGTGGAGTCTACATTAGCTGTTGTAATAAAAATAATAGTTTTTCAATTAATTAATGATATTATAAATATTCTATAATAAAATGTGAAATCTACGATCAAATTAGTGTCATATATTTATTTGTGTTTCAATGAGTAATGAGAATTGAAAGTAGTTTTTACTCAAATAAGAGGATCTGTCTACGTGACCACTAGCGTCGTATCCTTTCCAAGGATTATACATCAGTATCAGATTTCAACTAATTTATCAAATATATAATTGTTCTAGTTTCAATCTACAACACAGAACTTCGACAAAATTCTAGTTCTAAACGTCTAAATTTTCAAAGTCACACCAAATAATCTTTTAAAAGGGTGACTTCACACTTATCCGTTCACATAGATATCGAGTGGGTACTCCTCAATTTATCCGGTGGCAATATGTATGCAACCTTCAATATTAAGGTATCGAACGATACATATATATAATCCACAATAACATGATTGAATAATAATAATAATAATAATAATAATAATATTCCTTTATTTGCTCTCAATTTAGGTACATAGCTTGCTTAAGGTATTTGAAACAAGGTAAATTATAATGATTAATAAAGGCCAAAATTGTTCCCGTGAGAGCCTGGTGCCTGTGAAAGGTTTCAGTAGAACCTGTGTTACAGGACGCCAGTCGACCTCCCGTGGACATATTCTGGTATTATACATTTTGGTGGAGAGTGAATTAGTTGTGTGAGCGTGCGTATGTTCGTATGTGTGTGTGTGTGTGTGTGTGTGTGTGTGTGTGTGTGTGAGTGAGTGTATGTGTATTTACGGCAAGGGAAGTATTAATTTGAGTATGGGAATTTAGAGTCGAAGAACAAAGAATACAATACATATTTAATGAAACGAGATCAACAGTTGTTCTGTTTCTTCATAGGGAAGCGTTTTAAGGTAGTTGGTGATTGTCGTCTTGACTTTTTGTTTGTGAAGAGGATATATGTTTAATGTTTTGTTAAGTTTATTATATAAATATTGTCCAAGGAAGCAAAAAAACCTGTGTGATGTAGATGTTTTAAATAATTTAAGCGGAGATATTTTGTCCTTACGACGCTTGTCAGTAAGTTTTTGAGGGTCGAATGTTGATTGAGAGTGATACCTTAGGATGATGTGGAGAATGAATGTTTGGCGAATTGTAAGTACATCCCAGTATTTATAAACTTCAGTGGTGGAATGACGACGAGGAAAACCAGCTGCCACCTTGAGAATTGCACGTTGTGCTCTTTCTATCTCCAGCATGTGAGTTTTTGCTGCACCTCCCCATGTGGTGATGCAATACTCAATTAGCGACTGGCAAAGGGCAGAATATACCATTTTAATGACCTGGCGGTCCGCTATGTGCCGCAGGGATCTAAAGATGTATATTAGTTTACGGAGCCGGGTTATCAAAGTTTCGATATGAAGTTTGAAGGTAAGTGATTGGTCAATTATTAAGCCCAGATATTTAATGTTTTCCGTACGTTCAAGTATAGGACAATTGCATGTGATGTTGGGTGAGTTGCAATTATGGGCGATAATTTTGAAGGTTGGAGGGGGAAGCATATTACTTTTAAGACTAAAAGTTATGTATTTGGTTTTTGTCACATTTAGTGACATTATATTAGCTTTGAGCCAGTAGGTTACTTTATCAAAACCGGTTTGTGCATTATTGAATACTTCTTCCCACGTGTCACCGGAAAAAAAGAGAGCAGTGTCGTCGGCAAAAGTTATTACATGACCACCTTGAAGATTAAGTTCACATAGGTCATTTATGTAGGCTAGGAATAGAGTAGGCGAGACTATGCTACCTTGAGGAACACCGTATGCTGTGTGTAGTTCGTCACTAACTTTGTCTGCAATTTTGACTCTTTGTTTCCTCCCAGATAGGTAGTCTTCGAGTAACTTTAAGGGAAGGCCTCTAATTCCAAGCCGATGTAATTTATCTACGAGACGAGGGATAGAGACTGTGTCGAAGGCTTTGGCCAAATCAAGGAATATTGTGAGACATTTCCTTTTCCCGTCTATAGAGGTTATAACCTTTTCAATCAGCGCGTGAACAGCATCATTTGTTGATTTCCCTCTTCGAAATCCATACTGGTTAGGTGAGATAAGATGATGTGATTCAAGGAAATCAACAAGACGATGATTTATGAGACGCTCTAAGATTTTTGACATAGCTGGTAAAATCGAAATAGGCCTATAATTATTTACACAGTCTCTATCCCCGTTTTTATGAATCGGTTTAATCAGCGCAGTTTTAAAAGCCGTGGGGAAAACTCCTGTTGTAATCGCTTGGTTACAGATATGTGTGATCGGCGCGGCTAGGAGGTGTTTGTATCTTTTTATTACTGTTGTAGGTATGAGATCTATCCCTACTGCAGTATTGTCTTTTAATAGATTTATTATCCTCATGATTTCCGGTTCATCAGTTGGCAAGATAAGGAATGAATTTAAAGAAGATAATGGAGGTTCGTAGGACTGAGTAGTTGAGATATTTGATTGAGATTTAATTCCGTCAGCCAAATTTTTGCCAATATTAGCGAAGAAGAAGTTGACTTCGTTAATACTTTGGTCTTGGTTATCCAATGATAATAAGTTAGGGGAATGATCAATTTGCTGTTTGGACCCATTTATTTTTTTAATGACTTCCCACAATTTTTTTGTATTGTTTTTTGTTCTTATTATTTCCTGTTTTTCATAGTTTATTTTTGCTTTTTTTAATATCTGATTGCAATAGTTGCGATATCTTTTGTAAATAAGTTTAAGCTCTTCATTTCCCATGTTCTTTTTGTGTTTTTTATATAATTTGTCTCGATGTCTCATGCAACGTAAAAGACCCTTGGTTATCCATGGTTTATTAATGCGTTTCCTGTTGGGTATTTTGAGCGATTTGGAATTGTCTTTGATGGCCGCAGAAAGCAAACGTAAGAGTAACTTTGTTGCATTGTTCACGTCCTTGCAGTTTACAATTTGGGTGAAATTTATATTCTGCATTGAATGATCAAGTCGATCAAAGTCAATACGAGTTTTAATGCTGTACGGAAGACTGATATCGTTAGTTTTCTCAAAGCTGAAGGCAACACTCTCGTGGTCTGTGACTGATGTTTCGAAAATAAAACAGGACGACTTTAATTTGCTTTTAATCATAACGTGATCAAGGCAAGTACGTCCATGGGTGGGTAGCGAGTGGCCAGGAAGAATGCCATGACTAGCCAAAATGTTTAGGTATTCATAGGATCTCCTATCATTCGTGTTAGGACATATGTCAATATTTACGTCGCCACAGAGTACTATGTTTTTATAATGGTGTAGTTTAGAAAGGAGTGTGTCGATGGATGTGACGAAATCGCTAGTGTTTTGTTGGCTAGGAGGCCGGTACAGACATATAATGCAAGTATCAGTATTGATTTTTAAGAGAATACAGTTAGCATCAGTAATGTGTGGCTCTTCATAGGAGATGCGTAGTCCTTTTTTATAGTAAATTACTACTCCCTCATTTTGGGTTACGTGTTTCGTGGTAGTTGTATAGCAATAATTTTGTAAATGGGGTATGGAATAAGCCGAGTTAAGCCAACATTCAGAGAGCACAATTACATCCCAAGATATTTGAGAACGTTCAAGGAGGGTTACAAAATTACTCATGTTGCAATTAATGCTGCGTATATTTTGAGATATCAAAGTTAAAGATGAATTATTGCTGTCTATATAGTCTTTTACGTTGTCAACATCACAAACAATTTGGTTTGCCGACTGTATTGAGTCCAAGCCTGAGTTAAGTGATTCAATATTCTGCATTATTAGGCGTTACTCCTCGTGATATATTAATAGTATAAAGTCACGATTAATACGTGACAAAATAAATTTGTAGTAATTAAACTTATAACTCAGTATGGACAATACAATGGTTGTATTATTTATAATCGTCATCGAAGAACAAGGTTTGGTGTCATTAATTTGCCGTTGTAGGAAAAAAAATAATGTAATGTGTACTGAGTGTGATGTGTGTTTGTGTTGATTTTGGGATATTGTGATGAGAGAATGTGTAGTGTGAGTGTTTGTGTGATGTCGAGAACTATTAACTAATGAATTTGTGTGTGAAAGTGATGATATTTTGTGTTTGTTATTTAGCGTCGTTGTTGTATTTGTATTTATTGTGCTAAAATAAAGGTTAATAAGATTTAATAAACAAGATATACAAAGCAAAACAGAGAAAACAATTTCGTGCGCCTGACATCCGATTACGACTAGTCACAGCACCAAACTGTGTAGTGTTTCTTCGTCTTCAATACGGATTGGGTTGGAGTTCTCTTCCTTTTTAACATAAACGTGCCCGTTCGAAGTCCAAGCCCCTGCGAGTGATTTAGTTTTGACGTACTCACGCGCTAAGTAATGAATGCGTCTAGTCTTGGTGGTTAGGTGTTGTGATATATATATTGGACGCTCCGGTCCCTCAATCTTAATATGAAGTGTGTTTAGTTGTGGTTCTTTTCTTTCTCGCTTGTTTTTGTTGTAGTTTTTGATGCAAGTGAGCAGTTCCTCTTTACGTATAGTTGATAAAAAATCCACTATGACTACCTCGGATTTTTTTTGATAAATCTCTCTGAAATCCGCTTCTTGTATGTGTGGGACCAAACCGACCTCAGCGCTAATGTTCGTGATGATGCCCGCCAAGTCTTTTTTGCACGATTTAGTTATTTTAGGTATATTACGAACTTCAATCATAGTGTTGCTCGTTTGTCTTTCTTGTAACTCCAGTTTGCTTGCTAGTTCACTTATGCGTTGTTTGTAAATAGTATTCTCGTGTTTCAGTTCCTTTATTTCGTTTTGTAATTCACCGTGTTGTTTTGTTAATTGAATGATGGATTTTTGGATTTCTTGATTTTGTGACATTATAGTAATCAAAGTATTATTTAACGCATAAAATTTATTTTCTTGTTGTTCTTTTATGTCCAGGAACATTGTTTTTATTTCTAACAAAGATGACATCTCGAGTGGTTCGTTTGAATCACCTTCGCGTATTCGTTTTTGTCGTTTCGTTACGTTAAAGTAGTTCTCATCATACAAGGGATTATTTGGTTTATCCAACGCGGAGTCCGAGTTATAATGTGAAGTCGGGTGTGATGCTGTAAGTTGATTATTCGACATTTCCGACGGAGAACGTTGAATAGACATAAAAGTCCGGAGAAAAAATATGACTTAGGCCTAAATGCAGTATAACGCCGACGGTAAACAGCTGTGTTTAGGGGCGTGGCTTATGACGTTCCTT